>NTMA01000050.1:0-290105 GCA_002917075.1 Hawksworthiomyces lignivorus
TACTATTTTAGGTCATAACTAGGCTAGATTCTAACCTACTAACTAGTAAGTTATACCTTTCTGCTCAGAAAAATTCAACCTATATAACAGTGATGCTTATGTAAGCAGTAGGTCCAAGAATCCACCGTAACAATACAGTGTCCGATTTAACATAAGTTATTCTCATAAAACTATTTCTTTAACGTATATAATTTAGATTTTTTTTATTATTTGTCTTTTTATTTTTTTTATTTCTAAAGTCGTATCAGACTTAAAACCAACCTCTAACAAAATTAAACTACTAAAACCTCTTATTAAACTCTCGGAACACAAACTTACACTCGGTACTACTAAAAATACCAACCCCTAGTTCTTACATACCCCCAGAGACGAAGATCCCCTAATACAATCTCTTTAATTGGTCAAATAAGTGGTCCCCCTAAAAAAATAAATTTAATAGCTAAAGAGTACTACCACAAATACAAAGTACTTCTATGAGACAAACCCCTCACTGCAGAGGACGCCAAAAATGGTCGCACTTGCCTACTGAAAATGGCGGCCAGAATAGCAGCTCCTACCTTTAACCTGTAAAATCCATCTTAAAAAGTAGTTTTACAAACAAAAAAGGCTAGAAACACGGTCAATCAACAACAAAGAACAACCTTATATTATCTAATTTAAACAGACTATAACTTAGACAGACATTATAATATCTTTACAATCCTAAAAAGATCCTTATAAGTCAATTAAGTACAAAAACCCTTGTCGATTAGAGTTTAATCGTATTTATTAGCCAATCCTAACTATTTACGTCTAATCTAGGTGGAACCCTCTGGGGCAGAAACCACCGCCTAATTAAGTGAAGATATTATTGTACATAATGAGATAGTCTGAGTAGTAGTAGTAGTAGTAGTGGTGGTGGTGGTGGTGGTGGCTAAACAAAGGGGATCGCAGTAGTGGTGAGTAGGGCTACGCCTGTGGCGTATCCTCCTCGAGTTGGCCTGCCAAGTTATACGCTGGTATGCGCCCGCCCCGTTTGAGCCACCGCAGTACGGGGCGGGCCGCCAGTCCTCCCGCGTTCAGGCGGTGATTCAGGTCAGCCGGAGTCTGGGGCTATACCGGAGGTTTTTCTGCCGCATCGGGGCAGTGACCCTAGTCGATTAGTCTGTACAAAACAGTGTAGCTGTACCACAGGAGCACATGAAAGCATACCCTCTAAGCAGGCTAGAGCAGGGATGACACAGGCATATGTCTCAAGAGTAAATTTCCCGTTGGGTATTTTCGTGTGGGATAATGGGTTGTTATTATTAGTCAACAAGTCCTAGCTACGTTAGAAACGTTAATTGATGTTACGATTCTGATATTTGCCTTCTTCTCCATCTGTGAGCCAGCGAAGTCGCAAGTCTTAAATGGAGCCTCGTCGGGAGTGGATCAAGCTAAGAGATATTCTTTCTGCAAGCTTGAAACTTTCTTCTGCCATGCCTTACGATATCAAAGAGCAGCCTAATACGTGCATGCTAAGAACTATCGCCACTTCTCTGTTTGTAAGCACTATCGGCCCGCAAATGGCTGCCGCCTGTGTACCGTACATGTAGTCAACTATCCCCTGACTAAACCTGAAGTAGATACTTCCCTTTTTGGAAATATCTTGATTCCCAAAATGGAGGGGCCTTTATTCTCTTCGATTCTGAAAAAAAAAGACCAGTAAATACAGACTTACCTTTTGCCCGTTTTATGATTCTAGAAAAAGGAAGACATAATATTCAAGTGCAGAATGCTCAGAGTATTTCTCGGTATTACATTGCTATTGATATGAAAGCGTCAATTTTCGTATGAGTTTGCAGTGTTACTCCGCACATTTACTCAAGCCGGGACACGCAATTCGTTACTACATGCCGCGACTCTTGGTGAGTTTAAATGGGCTTAAAAATTAGAAGAATACCTCCCCAGTAATTGAGATACAGAGAGTAGGTCACTAAGAACCTAGAAGCTCACCTCCTTCAGAGACTTCAAATGCTAGATCGAAGACTTTTGGGGCCACGCAACTTTCGGAAGCTCATTTGTGGGACGGTTGCGGCTCGCCTCCGCCTTCGCATTTCATCGCGCTGTTAGAGATTAGGGCGGCACCTAGGCGGTTACTATCCTTGAATGAGGAAATCCAGTTGTTCTTTTGCCGAAGTATATTTATCCCAAAGGAGTATCATCACTAATCAATGGTGCGCCTCTTGAAGTCCGAGGATGCCGTAGCTACGACAAATCCAAAGCTTATGTTTTCAGCGCACCTATCTTACGTGGCTGGAGCTTGACCTGCAGTCCAACAGAAGCGTATCGGTTTCTTCCATTAGTAAGAGCCATTCCCCATTATTGCAGAAAACGTACCTATGCCTTACGTTGTGTTATACAACGAGTCTTAAATAGCGACTGGGTCTTCAGCTACATGCAACAAGCGCTATAACTCTGTCTTAAGAAAAACAAGAAAAACAAGACAAAAGCGTTATTAATTTCTGCCTTCATGGACACTACAATTTTTACCAATGGGCGTTTCTTAACGCAGCAAACCGACCAAGAGACGAACATTGACTCGTCTAGTGCTATGATCGTCAAAGATGGGCGGATAAAATACGTTGGAAACGAAGACAACGCAGAAGTACAATTGGCTGAGCAGCGAGGCGCCGCAGTCACGGACCTCGGCAACCGCATTGTCATTCCCGGCTTCATAGACGCCCATACTCATCTCCTGTTTTTTTGCTTTATCGATGCGTAGACTTGATTTAACCGAATGCAAATCGCTCCAGGAAATCCGGGAAGCTATCCGTCGCTATGCTCAAGCCACCTTCCGTTCCACGAATAGCCAAGCACAGGTGGTTTGGGTCTAGCCAGCATGCTAGATGACCCCGATCCTCGGCCCATCTTTATCGAAGCTCTGGACCTCCATTCCTCCTGGTGCAACACCGCTGCTTTGCGGGAACTACCCGTTGAAGAGATCAAGGCCACTTGCGGCCACAATATTTTGTATGAAAATGGAGTGCCAACCGGTCTGCTCGCGGAAGATGCCCATCTAAACTACGTTTTTCCCCACCTCGTCCAGATTTACAGCGCCGAGGAGAGGCAATCGGCGCTAGGAAACGCCTTCCAGGCCCTGGTCGAGGCCGGCTATACAGGTGCCATTGACATGGCCATGGATTCGAACGCATGGTCAGATTTACGCCGCTACCGCGAGACGAAAGGTCTCCCTGTTCATATCGCGGCGTACTGGTTCATACCGTACAGCAAAGACAGCAACTTGCTAGATCAGTACGTGGACGAGGCTATCGCAATGCATTGGCAATGGCATCCGTCTACCTTTCCTGAGTTTTGCGTGACGGGCATCAAGCTGGTCAACGATGGTTGCGTCGACGGCTGTACTGCGGCAATTAGCCGTCCCTATGCCGGCCAGACAGACTTGATGGCGCCGAATTGGCCGCCCGAAGCAATGAAAGCAGTGATTCGCCGTGCTGCAGATGCCGGGCTGCAGTGCGCTGTACATGCAGTTGGAGATGTTGCCATCAAACAGGTCGTCAATGCAACCGCCAAGTTGGAAACCCCCGGTGCGCGTCATCGCATCGAACATCTCCGGATCGCCTCCGAGGAAGACGCAAAGCGCCTGGGACAGCTCGGCATCATAGCTTCGATCCACCCTGTCCACTCAGACCCTGATATCTGCAGCGCGTAAGCTAACACCATAGGTCCTCAACTGTGGGAGCGTGCTTTTCCATACCGGGAGTTCGCAGATGGCAGCGCCCGCCTTGCCATCGGCACAGACGCGCCAACGGCGAAGCATTTGCCGCTGCCCAATCTCTACAATGCCACTAGGCGTAAATCTGCTACGAACCCTTCGTTGTCCGAGAGAACACAGCTACGCAATGCCCTCACGCTTTCTCAGTCCATTGTGGCTGCCACCTTTGGTGCGGCGTATTCGCGCTTTGCAGAGGCATGGGTGGGAAGTCTGAAAAAAGGCCTGCAGGCAGATTTTGTTGCTCTTGGCGCGCAGTGGACGCCAGAGACGCTGCTACAGGGGCGGATGATGCAGACATGGGCAAAGGGGGTGAAGATTTTCGACGCAGAAGGGACAAATTGATTACACCCCCCTCCCGGCCGTAGCCTAAGCTTTTAATTAGTCTCAGCGAACAGCCAGACTTAGACTACTCGTGTGCGGCCCTGACTAGCTTAGATATTCGATTTCCATACCAATTTAGATATGAAAGAAAATGCATCTCGATAAACTCTAATTCGTAGTGGTGTGAAAGGGCTGCTAGCTTCCGTTGGGTGAATCTGCCGCATTACTCGCACTAGTCTGACAAATCTATGTAGAAGCGGTACTGGACGCCCTCAAGGGTCTCACCTCTCCCGCCTCACTAGTTGAGGGAGCTCATGTAGAGAGAAGAACGCTAAAAAGACCCTTTTCAAAACCAAAAGTACCCGTAGCTGCATTAGCTTGAACTAAAGAACTAAAATATTCTTTTTGTCCGACAGATGCTACATGTTCCGTCAGCCATGATATTTACCGTGGCCAACACGCTCATGGATGGGCACAAAAAAATCATACGAATGATAGGTAACTTGCTATTGGTTCTCGGCGGAAACCGGTCAACTTTTGATATAACATCCACCATCACGTTTATTTCAACGCATGGCCACAGTGTGTATAATGGGATCGTAGTTCCCGCTGAGTGCATCTCTCGTGTTCAAGCCCAGGAGCCAACGGCATTATCAATAGACCCATATAATAAAAATTGTAAATTGCCGCTCTCGAATGCCCCAATAAACTTTATAAAGTATTTCCCAAAGCGGTAAAATATAGATTTTTCCTAAAAAGACGTCCTGTATAGTGTGCTCGAGACAAGTCGCGATCATTAACTGCCGCTTCACGTTGTAAGCGAAACCGTGGTGTAACTGAGAAGTGTATGACCGGGACTCCTGAGATTCTCGAAAGTTCCCAGTGGATTCGCTGCGTAATGTTTTATGCTTGGTCAACGAGCAAATACTGAATTTTATTTCTAAGATGGGTTAAGAATCAGAACGGGTGAGTTGCATATAAAGAACCGGTTCGGCTTCTCTCCAACGATGAAGGAGAATCGTCAACAACAAGAGCAGCATCAAACACATTACAGCAGCATTGAAACCAAACAGAACATCTTTGCACCAAATCATCCAACAATCACAATGTCTCCGGTTCGTTGGCCAGCCAAGCAGGTGGATGTTACTCCCCTGAAGCAGTCCCTGACTTTCCAGCCTTCTGGAAAAGTTGCTCAAAATCGTTTGATGAAGACTGCTATGACGGAAGGTTTGGGAAGCTGGGATGCTAAAGATCTAAAGAAGCGAGGCATTCCTACTGAAGGAGCTGTTGAGCTGTACAGACGGTAAGCACGCGTCCTTCGCATGCAGCGCACAAGAGAACCAGACGCTGATGCCATTTAGATGGGGCGAGGGTAAGAACACATACGGCATGATTGCCACTGGCAATATCGACATCGAGTATGACTACCTTGATGCAATTGGCGACATGATCATTACGCTCGAGGACGGTTTCTCAGGCCTTCGATTCGAAAGATTCCAAGCCCTTGCAGCAGGTGGCAAGGCCAATGGAGCGCTTATGATAGGCCAGGTTTCTCATCCCGGCAACCAGCTTCTCGCGCACATCCGTCCAGACACTATCTCCGCGAGCGACATCCAGCTCCGTGAGTGCTCCTGTTTTGACACTGAGTAAATAAAAGGTGCCTGTTAACATATCAATAGCGTCCCGCAAGGGCCCCTTTGGCGAGTTTTATGCGAAACCGCGGGCAGCTACCAAAGAGGACATCGACCATGTCGTAGCAGGCTTTGTTCATGCGGCCGAGTACCTCTCTAAGGCTGGTTTTGATGGAATGCAGCTGCACGCCGCTCACGGGTATCTCTTAGCTCAATTTCTGTCCCAAAGCATGAACAAGCGCACGGACGACTACGGCGGCTCCTTGCGCAACCGGCTGCGCATCATTATCGACATTGGCAACGGCATCCGCGCGAACAAGCGCATTCCCAAGGATTTCATCTTTGGTATAAAGCTGAACAGCGTTGAGTTCCAGGATGAGGGAATGACGGCCGAGGAGGCGCGGGAGATTTGCGCTACTCTTCAAGATGAAGTCGGCTTTGACTACATTGAGCTCTCTGGCGGCAACTGGGCAGATTTTGACACCACCATGACGTGGGAGCGCGAGAGCACGAAGCGCCGCGAGTCCTTCTTTATCGAGTTTGCTGACCTCATTGTTCCCGCACTCGGAACTACGCCCCGGCGCACCAAGGTATATCTCACTGGCGGCCAGCGCAGCGCTTCCGCCATGGTTGACGCTCTGGAAGTTGTCGACGGCGTGGGAATTGCGCGACCGACCGCACAGGAGCCAAGATTCGCAACTGATATATTGAGTGGCCAGATTACTAGCGCTCTTAAGCCAATCAAGGAGCTGCAAGATATCCATATGGGACTTGGCCTGGCAGCTACACAGATCGGCCAAATCGCGAAAGGAGAGGAGCCTTTTGATGCGAGCGATGAAACACAGAGCAGGGCTTATCTGGCGGATCATGAGAAGTGGTACAATGCGATGATGTCAAGTAGTGATAACATGCAGTTTGATGGCTACATCAAGTTGTCCGCAGAAGCCTTATGGCCAAACCGCGTAACTTGTTTTAGATTCATAGATTATAGATTTCTTAATTTTTTATGTGGACACTGTTCTAATCAGATTCCAGTGTAAATAGATAGAATTTTGTCAAATTCATAGAATAATTAACCACTTATTTCGTTTCACTTCCTCGCCGAGGCTATATGGCGTGCATGTACTGTTCGATGGGCCTTCATGTTAGGATTGTACTACTGTGACTGGTTCAGCGAACGGGTTTCCTCTGTGTGCTGTTGCCTCCTGCGCGAATACTTTACCAGCTGATCTGAAAATAAGCTTATCAGTTTTCATACGGTAAAGTTAATTTTTAAAATATTCTTCTATATTGAGAGACTTTTCTACTGTCATCTAATGAGAAGGTCGAGAGGGTGGGCCCGTTTCTATCCCTGGGACAACTCAGTGGAGCTGGCAGAACCAAACAGAAAAAAAGCTCTTTGGTCAACAACGCGATCAGTCACTATGCTATCCTCTCTTGCCACAACCCGCCAGGATTCGAATGGGGTCTATGGCTAAGGATTTATATAGACATTTCACCTGCATTTGCTAGTTTACTGGCAGTTTTCTCCCCAAAAATCGATTCAATTTCACTCATTAACTTTTCTGTTATCATTTCTTGGGAAAGACTGTATACGAAAAGACTAGTTTCTCTGTTCGTTAAAGGAGCGGAAATTCCATCAATAGAGGCGGTGGTTTTTAATTCAACTATTTTCCTTAAAAGGCTGTAACAATCGAGCCGTGTTTATCTTTCCGTTTCACTAACGAATAGTGACGTCTGATAACTTGCTTTCACCGGCTTTAGGCCCAAATTATGGCTTTGTTTCCATCCAGGTGACTTTATCTCAGTTAACGATCGTTGCTATCTCCCGTTCCTAGCCTAACCGCGTGGAGGCGGGGGCCGGGGACCAATAGGGCCCGGAGGAGTTGGAGGCCTAGGAGGCCCCGGCGGCCCGGGAGGAGGAGGAGGAGGAGGAGGAGGAGGAGGAGGTGGCGGCGGCGGTGGAGGCGGAGGAGGAGGCGGTGGTGGGCCAGGTGGACGTGGTGGAGGTGGAGGCGGAGGTGGCGGAGGCGGCGGAGGAGGCGGCGGCGGCGGTAGACGTGGTGAAATATGATCACGTTTATTGCCGGAGTCGTCAGAACCGCCAGGCGAAAGCTGTTGCGTAGTGGGGAGCGCGAGGACGCCTTGGTTTAGAGCCAGTAAGGCTATAAAGGCAGTGTAGAAGAACTTCATGGTCGATGTTGTAGTATTCTTGTTGGATTAGTTTCTAGTTTGTTTATCAAAGGTAAATCTAGAGGTGTCTAGAGGAGGAAGAGTCTGGGTTTTATAAAAATTTTCCATCCCTATCAGGGGGCCTCTCGCAAAATACCAAGTCATTTACTTTCTCAAAAATCCCTTGTGTTCCCTTACGACGGCCGCTGTGTAATAAGGACATCATGAAGTTTTATTGAACGAGGGAGGAATCGCCCTTCGTGACGAAACGTTGCGATATATGTACACGCACAATTAATCATAATAACAAGTGAGATTAAACCATAGTTGACACAAAGTGTCATAATCGCATGGAAAATTGAAGGACATTACTCATGATATGTAAACACGACCAACAAGATTATACATAAAAGCCTACATGACATCAACAAACAACGAAATCGAAGCAATATTAAATAAAGACTAAGCAGATTTCAAATTTCTATTTTATTTCAGAATATTCCTTGAAATTGCGCTGTTACTAAATAGTCTCTTACGAATGTTTCAATAATTGGATGAGCACTTAGCAACTGAGTAGATGCAAGGTCGTTCTAGGACAGAAACCTATTTGTAGTCCTGCTCGGCGTCCTTCCGGAATTCACGTACTTCTTAGAAAAGGGATATTGTATGTAGGTAATGTAATGCACTTTGTATTGGCCTACGACTCAATGGAAATCAAGTTCGAGCTATAACAACAGATGGATGATGACAACGCAAGCCCACTAGAACAACAAGAAATAGAAACCAGGTAATATACGTATCATATACAGTATGGCTTTCCGCATTATTTTAAGTAAGTCTCAAATACATCCCTTCTTTTTGCTCAGAGCAGGGAGATGAGACAAAGAAAACCAATATTTACCACATCACACTTTGTATATTTCAGCGATGTTGTAAATTTAAATTTGGGCCTTTTTCTTTTCTAGAGCTTTACTGGATTCAAAATTGTAACTTCTATCGCCCTCTACTTAGACTTAATTTCTATAACGGGTGAATTGGGTCTCCCATTTCTATAAAAAGCTCGAATGTTTTCGAAACACTCTTTTTCTGCTTTGTGATAAGCCAGATCTGTCAAACCACCGAGATGCGGCTGCATGACGGCCTTATCAGTTGCCAGGAAGTATGGGTTTATATCTGGTTCATTGCAGAACACATCCAAACCAGCTCGCGCCACTTTGCCAGACTCCAGAGCTGTGATCAAAGTTGGTTCGTCAATTATGGCCCCTCTTGCCGTGTTGATCAGAAAGGCGCCGTCTTTCATTGCTGCAAATTCTGCCGTACTTATCATATTTGTTGTTTCTGCATTGAGGGGACAATTAAGAGAAACAACATCGGAGCACCCGAGAAGTTCGTGCAGCGATGAACAGTACGTGGCGCCGTATTTTGCCTCTTCCGCTTCGGGTAGCTGGTTGCGATTGTAGTACTTGATCTTCATATTGAACGCGAGCGCCTTCTTGGCCATGTACTAAACGCCTTTGGTGAGCCTGTGCAATAAACGGGCAACATATAATGCCATGATATTACTAACTTTGCCGATGGCTCCCAGGCCTACAATCCCGAGTGTCAGTCCAGATGGATCTTTGGATGGTATTAAGCCAGGCGCAGACCGAAAAGTGCCAGCACGAATGCTCTTCTCCGCGTTACTCGAGTTTTTTAAAGCTCCTAACAGTAAGAACATAGCCATATCAGCTGTCGCTTCTGCGACGGCATCAACGGTATTACAAAACCACATCCCTCTGCTTGCCATCCAGGCAACGTCAAACTCATTAAAGCCAGCGCTAGCAGATGTGATGATCTTGCAGCTCGGTACTAACGCTGCCAGAAGATCCTCATCAAATGGCTCGTAGGGCGGCGTGCCCATGCGAATGATAAACGCATCAATGGGACCATTTTTGGCGATGTCTGCCGGAAGCATTTGCTGGGTGGCTGCGCGGTCGTATGCATGGAGAACTGAGTAGTCGAATTCAGCACGGAAAGAGGACAGGTATTCTTCGCCAATGAACTTGGGTTCCCCGAGCGCAACAACGCGGGGCTTTCTGCCCAGTGCACCCTCTATGCTGCTGGCAGTCATAGTCAGACAGCGAATTGAATAGCAAAAAAAGGTACAGAAGGGTAAAGTGGCTCGTCGGCTAGACAAACTCGTGATTGTGACGTTGATGCGTTCGATCTCTGAAGATAAATTCCGTATAAGTAACAAAGGTCGGCCGACCAAGATTGCGTCGGAGGGTCCCAGAGCTACTTTCACTGCTGCGACACAATTAGCGGCCGACTTAGGTCATTATGGAGCCCCGGCTTCTTCCGTGAATGGTCAACATTTGAGACCTTGGTTACACTATCACTTAGATGGTTAGCTGGCCATGCTAGGTAGCTCTGTGTCATTGCTGTTAAATGGGAGCTTGCGAAGAGGGGTTCTGGATATTAGAAAAAGGATATTTTGTCTTTTGCCGTATTTGTGTTCGCTTGTGAGAAAGACATCAATAAATCCTCTTGCCAGCATATTTCCTTGAAACGTATTACCTTACTGGGCAATCCTCTTATACACGATGTCTGCTCAACTCGACGGTCGTGATAAATCGGCCCTGCCTCCTATGGGGTTCATTGCTATCGATATCACATTTCATCGACCACGCGGAGACCCGTGGAACGCTGAAACATGGCCCTTCCCCATGATTCGTGTCCAAGCAGAAGGCTCAACAGAGTCCCAGGTTGTTCGAAAGGGCTCTTATGATTCCGGCTTTCTTGACAGATTCGTTGAGGCAGGGAAGCGTCTTGTTGAGCAAGGATGTGTAGGGATTATCACAAGCTGTGGTTTTCTTATAATGGCTCAGCATGAGTACGTCCTTGTCCGATCAAATCCTTTTGTACGCGAAAACTAATATGGAGATACATAGCTTGGCTGCCCGATTGCCAGTTCCAGTATGCACATCGTCTCTTCTTCAGCTCCCGTCTATTTTCGCAATTCTTCCACGTTCAAAGAAGGTAGGGGTTATCACATATGATGACTCAAGACTAGGAGAAGAGCATTTCCAGCAAGTTGGTATCTCATGGACTTCTGTATATGTCCGCAGCCCTCCACCAGGCGGGCCTCTGAGAAAGGTAATTGCGGATGGTGGTGAGTACGTTCATGCTGAGATCGCTACAGAATTATCTGGAGTGGCCAAACAGATGCTGGCAGATTATTCAGATATTGGAGCCATATTGCTGGAGTGTACTCAAATGTGTGTATGCGCAGATGAAATCCAAGCAAGCGTTGGGCCTGGTGTCCCGGTGTATGATGCTTACACGAATGCGTGTTGGTTTTATTCGGGTCTGGTGAGACGACGGCCGGTAGCTTGGGGGGCTCCCGACACGTAATGGCATCTTTTGAGCTCATCTAGCTCCTTGAGCCATAACATAATACTGTTAACAGAATAGGTATTTTGACAAATAAAATAGAAAAATAAGAATGCCCCAAGATCAACTCACTTCAAGTTATCCGGTCGTATTGTCTTTTACACCACCATCAAGAATTTTCAAGTGGTGACAATAACATTTCATAGCAAAACGCAGAGTATCATAAGAGTAGAACGGAGTCTAGCTCTGGAGGAATATAAAGAGAGAAGTTTTGACAGAGATGTTTGGATTGGATAACAAGCTAAGTGCTAGCAAATTTCTGAATTGCTTTTGTATTCTCTTATTGAATCGGCTACTGAGAGATCAACTCCACGGTGCTTTCAGGATAGAAGTCTCTTACCCCCTGCAGGAGTTCCTGCACCAACCATGCAGACTCTTGTGGAATTCCCATACTGTCTACACCAGTAAGCCAATCTTGAAGTGACTCAGTTTGAGTCTCCTCCGCGCCACCAATTACATTTGGTGCAAATACACCAGATCTTGCTGCAGCTTCATCGGCAGACAAGACTCCCACCCTCCAGGCGTCTTGCTGGGCAGGACCGGCAGAGACGCCGGTGTCGCCACACACCATATTTATGGTTCGCTGAGACAGCGTCTCAAAGATATCTCGATATGTTGTGGCCAAGTTCCATCTCTCCGCCACAATGATCAATACCGTATTACAAGCCATACAAGTGTTGGCCACGTCGCCCTGTCTGATCTTTTCGCGAAGCGCTTTCGACCGCCAGAGGCAGTAGAGATACGTCAACCCACCGAGAAATAATATATGTATACTCCCCCAAGTGAATTGTATTGTCTGCTTCTGATATATTCGACGGTATGCAAGACAGATTTCGCGAGCATGGACGTAGCACTCTTCTATAACCTTCTCCATGTTCTCGTTCGAGCCCATCGGCCAGGTAATGTGATGTCTGTACAGCAGAAGGACAGAGTGGTTGTACGCTACCTGGAACCACTCTCGAGATGCCCACACAGAGAGCGACTGCAATTCTGGGCAGTGAAGTCTATCTGGACAAGCCAAGCGCCAGTCCTCCAACTCACGGCGCAAAGCTTGCACAGTCGCTTCATCGTAGCTGTGGTTTGTCTCAAATGTGATGGGATAGAGCTTGTCACTGAATTTGGACCATAGCTGCCGCAGTTTGATGGCATGAATAGCACCAGTGATATGAGTTGGTGGTTCAGTCACTGGGTTCCGGGCCGCTCGTGAGAGACCCGTCGGTGTGATGTATTCGTCGTCCAAGTCTAAGGGAAGCTATACCAGTCATAGGATCAGTAGGAGAGTGGCAAAACATAGCGTAGATGGGATTGTTACCTCAACATCTATAGCGCTATCAGGTACAGCTACCGGCCGACCAAGAATGAAAGAGACAACACGATCGATATCGTATGCCACCCAAAAGCATCTCTTAGACATTTCTTTTGCGAGAGGCCCAGCAGTGCTACGGTATTTCTCTACACTTCGGTGATACCCCAACTCTATGCAGCGGCGAATAGCGAGCCCAGATATCTGCCATAAGCTCGCCCCGATAGGTGAGCGAATAGAGTACACAGCGCAACACAAAAGGCACTGGATCGACTCTAAGCTATCTGTCTCTAGCACTGATGGCAAGTAATCAAGAGCAAGAGAGTAGTATGTCTCAGCCCGCTCATACTCTCCTTGGCCCAAGGTCATGGAGGCGATAGCGTAGACCATCAAGACGAAGAACAAGACAGTTCCGTCCACTTTGTGTAGGCTACCCTGTAAGCTAGCATTGATGCACACCTGTTCCGAAGCATCTACCGTGGGCCGGTGCAAGAAAGGATATTGTCCGTGGACATTATTCCAATAGGCCTGAGACATTCGTTTTGCTGCATCCGGGCTTGGGAACTGTTCTTGTACGTCGTAGTAGTCAACCAATGTGAGATCGCGCTCTTCTGGTCCGCTGGCAGCCCCTAGATGGGACTTGCCGCCTCCCATATGACCGAGGCCCATTGTAGCTCCAGCGATGCGGGAAAAGGAAACGGCTGAAGATGGTCCGAAATAATGCGGTTCTCTGCCCGCTGCACTGAGACAGAGAAAAGCTACCTCGGATGACAGCACATCGATCTCGCTGTTGTCCCCGACATCAGATGTTTGTGTTCTAGGTACTGCATACGGTATGTCCGCCTGTTGTATGCTAGTTTCTCCTGGAGCAGAGACCTGAGCCGCACCTCCTTCCTTGGGTGAGATTGGCGAGGAAAAATCGGCAGCGCCTTGGTCAAGATTAATAGGCGATGGGAGGCCATCGCTGCCCGTGAGATGGTCGAGAGCAACATCGGGACGGGAGTTGCGCAGAAGTTCTTCGAGATAGGCCACACGAGTTTCGAGTGACTGAATATAATCGCGAGGACGATGGAGCCCGGTTGCCGGATCTTCTACCAAGCAGTCTGATGGGCATACAACATTAGCCTTGGTGGAGAAAGTCCACCACCATGTACACTTTGCAGTTCAGCACACGTACTGCGGTCTGTTTTGATGCAATTCTGGCATTTCGGGCTCTGCGCATCACACTAAAAAGCAGTTAATCAGTAGGTGGAACGTTGTTCTCAATGGAGGTGGAGGCAGCTTACTTTCAGCTTCTTCAGTTTGCAGAAATCACACGCAAGAGCAGTTCTCTCTCGAAACCGCTGACGCTTGACTGTATGACCGATTGTACGTTTCGAGATCATTGTGCCTGTGTAGAATGTATCGGTGGCCCAATCTCCATGGCCATGGAAGGGGAGAAGCTGCATCTTCTGGCCAATGTTACTCCGCACGAATTGCAGCTCAACCCAATCATCCTCGGCAACTTCCGGTGCTTCATGATTCGCTTATCGCCGATGCGATCGGGCTTGTTTGCAGGACAAAAAAGACGGAGGATCCTAATGCACAAAAGTTATCATAAGGAAGCGATCATAGCGTTACTTTTTACGATTACAGCCAAGTTGTTATCAGTTTATGTCACGCTAGATTCCTCATTAAGTGTATTCTACTGCTATGATGGCGCCCTCGGCCTCAACAACCGCTACAACAGTCAAGCCGTCCAGCGACGGCGTCCTAAACTTCAACCTTGACACCACAGAAGGTGAAGTCCCTAGGGACTTGCATGTAATTCCAACCTTTACAGACAAATATGCCGAACGAGAATGGGCAAAGAACCATATGGCGGCAGCCTTCCGCACTTTTGCTCGCCTGGGTTGGGCAGATGGCGCATCCGGGCATATTAGCCTGCGCGATCCTGTAGATCCCCAGTTGTTTTGGATCAGTAAGTCTTGCTACGACGCGTCGAAGCTGTTACCATTATCATATTTGATGTATGACTGACAGTATTTTTTAGATCCTTACGCCATGCACTTCGCCCTCGTCAAGCCGTCCGACCTCATCCTTGTCGACCACGAGGGCAAGCCGCAGCAGAAAACCACGCGCAAGGTCAATGCTGCTGGTTTCATAATCCATTCGTCAATTCATAAGGCACGACCAGATCTTAACGCTGTCTGCCACATGCATTCGCCGTATGGCAGAGCCTGGTCGACGTTTGGTCGTCAGATTGAGATGCTGAATCAAGGTGAGCGAAGGGAAAGTACAAAAATACCAGGAACACGCTTGAATTTACCAAGCTCACAGGCTCTTTCTAGACTCATGTATGTTCTATAAGGACCTTAGCGTCTATCAAGGATTCGGAGGCATAGTCTTTGCTCCAGAAGAAGGCAAGAACATCGCAAATGCGATGGGGCCTACAACAAAGAATATAATCCTGCAAAATCACGGGTAGGTACCTTTGTGTCTACAATAGTGTATTTACGCGTTTCATAATTGGAACTCGAACTCTAACGTACATCAGTCTGCTTACTGCTGGTAATACCGTCGACGAAGCTGCGGCATTCTTCATTGCCCTGGAGCGGGCTTGTCAAGCACAGCTGCTTGCGGATGCCGCCGCAGCGAATGGCATTGCAAAGAATATCGTTGGCCACGAAGAGGCCGAGTATACAAAGAAATGCTCCGGCTCACCAGCTTGCATGTTCATGCAGTTTGCTCCTGAATATGACTTAACTATAGAGCTTTCAAATGGTGCCTTGCCCTCAATCCTCGGATAAAGAGAAGTTCGGAAGAATGAATGGAACAGTAGGGAAATATCAGATGAATAGATAACTAGTATGCTGAGATTAAGTCTGTAGCTATAATGTATTTTTCATCAACACTATGCTGCCATAGATGTGAAATGAAGTTTCGTAGGCGCCTCGGCCCCTCCAAATTCCTCTGTTGCGAGCTGTGTTTTGCTGCCATATGCATATATCACGCTCGTGCACATCAAGTTCAAATCACCACTTTCTGCGTAGTATGCTGCTAATATTCAGAGACCGAGACCGGAGATAGAACTGTAAAATATGGTAATCCCCACTCGGAGAATTCCAGTTGCTAAATCCAATAGATTAAGCTCTGAAGTAAGCTTGACTTGCGCTGATCCTTGTCCCCATATTACATTGTTCCACACCGGCTACATCCGGCCTGTGCTGCAGTGGTTGCATGGCCCTTAAATGATCCCGCTCTTCAATAGATATCAGTCCTCGTACTACCGCTACTGTCTCTTCCAAACTCCAGCCAATTGATAGCACGGGCAGAACCATGTCTCAAGTCTGTGAAGTAGGCATCGTTGGTGCGGGGGTCATAGGGCTCACTAGCGCTTTGTCCTTGAGCCGAGCAGGCTACAGTGTCGCCATCATTGCCAGAAATCTTCCAGGAGATCTATCAACGCAATGGGCAAGCCCATGGTGCGATATGCTTCCCTAAAATCTACTTTCGTTGTAAACATGGGAATTAGCGTGTTACATTCATTGCTGACGCACTAGAACAGGGCTGGCGCTGCCCTGCTCCCGTTTGAGACGGAAGATGTGGATGATATTAGAATGCAAGTAGCCTGTTTCCGCCAATTCTGGGCTATCTCACAACAATATCCCGAGAGTGGCGTCATGGTAGGTATGCGTGATCAATAGATGCTTAGCTACCAGTCTGCATGTCGCTAACGAGAACCGCTATTGCAAGAAAGTTAAGGCAACAGAGTACTGGGAGACTGCGGACACACGTACGAACCCATGGTACGCAACCGTGATGCCTGATTTCCGGCCCCTTCATTCTCATGAGCTGCCTGCCAATACTATAGGCGGTAACGCGTTTACCACCGTAACGGTTAACCCAGACAAGTTTCTACCCTGGCTGCAGAATCATCTAGAGAAACACTATGGTGTCACAATACGCAATGCCGAAGTGCGATCGTTGGATGAAGCGCGAGCTCTCCTTGGGTGCAACGTGATCGTGAATGCTTCAGGAATGGGCGCCAAAGAGCTTGCCAATGACCCAGACTGCGTAGCTGTGCGTGGGCAGACCTTGTTTGTCAAAAGTTCTGCGCCCAAGAGGAATATGGACGATGAGATTGTTATAAAACGAGGAACAGAATACACATATGTGATCCCTCGAATGGGTTCGGGTGGTCTTGTGCTCGGAGGCATCGAGGACCCTGGGAACATGAGTACTGAAATTGATGGAGAGCTGCGAAAGGACATCCTCCGTCGAGCCAACACACTGACGAGGGGTAATTTGGACAATCTATCCCTGAGCCAGGATGTGATTAAAGACATAGTCGGATTCCGTCCGGGTCATAAAAAGGGACGGCGCATCGCGAGAGAAGGAAATGTGGTGCACGCGTATGGCTTTGCTGGAGCCGGTTACCGATATAGTCTAGGGGCAGCACTTCAGGTCGTTAAATTGGTGGACGAGCTTGGTATTGTCCCTCGCCGCCTCAGTCCGAGATTGTAACTTGAAACACTTTTCATAGTTCTATGCCGACTATATATATGATCGTAGGGATGAGCTCTTCTCTAGCTGGCATCTCAATGAATTTTCTAAACCATCACTTCAAGGCATCAAATCTTTGGATACAAGCACAGAGAATATGTTGTAGAGCAAAGTCACGTTTTCGAAACGTATATTTTTCTCAATACGCGTTGACTGGCACTTATGTAACTAAATTATCAAAGACGACTAAATTCTATAGCTACACCTACGCCTAGTCACCCAATCATTCCACTAGCCTAAACATTCTAGGTCATCTGCTTGCTCCTGGGTAGTCAAAGCATCTTGTCTTACACCGAGATGCCTTCTCCAGCGGTGAGTTTATCCGTTCCCTTGATATCACCGTCTTGGCTGTAATTGGTCCTTCGATAATGGTTAGCCACTGGGATCCTATTGGAGTGAGACGAATGCAGGCTATTTTGACACTTACTCCACGCGATTTACGCCGTTGACTACTTGTAAAGTGTGCTTCTTGGATCTCATATGCAAGCTGAACCAAGGCCCTTTGAAAAGCTCATCAGTTTGTTCCATATTCAGACCGGAAATTTCCGGCACTGTCAGGAAGACATAGATTAAGGCAAGAAAACACCATCCTGCGAAGAACAGGAATGCGCCCCAGTTATCCATACTGGAAAGAATATTGGGCGTAGCTTTGAGGATAGCATAGAAGAAGATCCAATGGAAGAACTGCGAGAAAGACGAGCCAAAGGATCGAATCCTATTGGGCCACAATTCACCACCGAAAACATATGGTAGTACAAGAAGTCCTATTGGCAGGACTTTGTTAGATATTAAATAATCCATGAGACAGAGTCGAGTGAATACTTACCAGCAGCATATCCAAATCCGTGAAAGAAGATCATAACAACGGCTGCTGTGCCGGATGAAGTTGATACGGGTCCCTCGGCCTTGAATTTGAGGTAGCAGCCAATGTAGATATGGGAGATCATCTGCACGGAAATTCCAATAAATAAACTCATCCGGCGACCAAGAGCATCGACGAAGAAGAAACTCGTTATAATAGTGAAAAAAAGCTTAGCCAGGCTGTACATAGCGCTCAACAACAGGGTCTTACTCCCCTTCGCGTTGACACCAACCAAAGTCAAGATAGGTACGAGGTAAGAGGTCACACTGTTTGCACCTGACAGCTGGGCTAAGGCGAACGCAATAGAAGCTTGCTGGAGGCGGCGGAGATTTGACGATACTAAAAACGACTCTTTCAGCACGGCTTTGAAGTTCTGGAGCCAGCTGACCTTCGCCCCACTGCCGCCAAATTCTCCCAGCTCCTGGGCGATTTGCGTTTTGATGTCGTTCAACTCCGATATCAGGCGAGGATGGTCAGCTGGCAGGCCGCGAAGCTGTAATAACGCCTCTGTCGCCTCTTCGTCTCGGCCCATGAGAAAGAGCCAGCGAGGTGTCTCGGAGGCGAAGAAGCTTGCACCAATGACTAGCGCAGCGAAGATAGCACATGAGAACCACACTACCTGATATTGCAGGGGGGACGGCGCCATGTTCACTGAGATGCCGTAAACCGCGATGGTGGAGATGAAGAGCGTCAGCATGAAAGCAATGCTGAACCAAGCTGATAGCAAGCCTCGGGTCTCAGCCGGTGCAATCTCGACAATACTCATTGGTCCCGTCACAGTCAGAGAACCAATGCCGATACCTGAGATGACCCGGGCCGCATACAGTGCTGACAAGCGGCCAGACGACCCTGTGGCGATGAGCTGACCGACCATCCATACAAAGAAATAAAGACGAAGAGACCAGAGGCGCCCGATGCGGTCGTTGAAGAAGAAGGAGAGGACAGCACCAACAGCGGCACCGACGTAGACAATGGAGACAAAGTTGGAAATTGTAGCTGCATCAGAGCCAGAATTGATGCCGAATTCCTTTTCGAAGCCAGGGAGTGAAGGTATCAGAGAGGAGGAGCCCTGATCCAAGGCTAAATAGATATTTAGTGCTTGGTTTCTAAAGGCCAGGAGAGGTGTGAAACTTACTCAGCGGCGTGCCAGCCATGGAAAAGAGCAGGGTTGTGAGGAGAAGTCGCTTGTTGGCGACGAGGCTCCTCGGTGACGCTCTGATAACTCGCACATACTTGGCGATTGTTGACTCGGTGAATATCTCTTTAAAGGTACCCATTATAACCGTTGGTTACTGTATGCGATTGCGCATGTAAAGACGATGCGATAGATGATGTGCCAACCTTTTGGTGTTACAGGGCGAAAAAGGCTGATTGTGGGACAATTGATGTATTAATGGGTATTAGGAAATAGTTAATATTGCTGTCGCTAATGGTATTTATTATGCCGCGTGGCTGTTCAAAGATTTATCTCACCGACATCACCTCTGAATTTCGGGCGTCCTGGGTTATCATCGCGAAGCGCCTCTACCCCAGATTCCGGATATGCCCAGAGAATTGACGGTGTGAATCATGGTTGTTACCCTGAACATGAGAAGCTCTCGGAAGAATACGAGAGATAAGAACCCCTCACAAAAAGTTGTAGTAGAACGCCAGAGCCCTGGGCATTAGAATGGAAAGGGAATAGCTTTCTATGATACGGCCTATTCCCGATAACCAAATTTTGGATGCCGGTTAGTGATGTCACATACAATCACGCGTACATAGTTCCGGTACAATACCACTCCAATTTGTTCTCTGTACGTACATGTTTCTAGCATAAAGAAGATCTTGTTTGATATTGTGTCAACATGCGTCAATAATAAGGGAACTGCCTGTGGCGAAAGCCTTCGACGCTGGTGAGTATTATCGACCTGTCAGGCGCATTTTGATGCAAGCTTTCTTCATAGCTCGGAAGCCAGACCAGGCATCTCTCTACTCTCAAAGAAAAAAGGGAAAGCCGGGGAAAAGTGTCTAAAAAGTCGCGCGGGCAAGGTGAAATCCACTCGCAACGAGGGGTGTCTTGGCGCATAAAATTGACTTGCTCACGATCTCTTTGAATATCTTCATCTCGTAGAAGCAGGAGATGCTGCGAAGAATAGGTAAATATAAACTAGAATAGAAAGTAGACTATCTGTCTCCCGCGGAAAAATCCAATACTCGAGTTACTCAAACTAACGAGGGTATTACCAAACATCAACAAATTGTTGCACCCGACACCTCAAATATGGCGGCCTACCTCTTTCCAGCACCAGCACTTTGATTTCCCAGAAGCAATCTTAAACAGCAGACTCCTCCGCCTTCGCAGTCCTCTTCTCTTCGGGGACGTCCGAGTCACCATTATCAATCGAATCGCCAGAAACTACATCGATGTCGCCGTAGATAGTGGCAGGGATAATAGTTTCGGGAACAGGGAAGAAGTGCGACAATACGCTGTAGACGACAAATGCGCTAGTATAGCCCCAGAAGTAAAACATGAAGTAGAGTTTGTTGGCGTTGCCGATGCTCGGCGTGATAGACGGGGTGACAGATGCAGCCCTGGTGTACGAGATGAGTCAGTAAAATAAATAAGAATATGGTTGAAGGAGTCATAAACTACTACTTACATTCCGGGAAGACTCGGTACGATGCTAACGAGGAAAGCAACAGCGGCCCGCCAGTTGATTCCATACTTGTTGTACCGATACCGCCCATGTGCACGGTACAGGCCCGGCACGTCGAGGTGCTGTTTGTGCGTAATCCAGTAGTCGGCGCCGAGGATAGCCGCGATCGGGGCCAGGAAGACACCCAAGCCAGACATGAACGCGAGCAGGGACGCAGCTGAGTAGATGATCTTCCACGGCTGCATGATCCAGGCCGCCGTGACAGTGGCGATGATGACGCCGCGCCGAATGTTGATGTACTTGGGGAACAGCGAGGTGATGTCGTTGGCGCAACTGATGACGTTGGCAGAGAGATTTGTACCGATCTGGGCGACGACCCAGGTCAGTCCGACAAAGAAGGCGCCGCAGCGGCCCGCGGGACCATCCCACATTGCAGCGATGCCCAGCGGATCCCAGATGTATTCGCCGTACACGACTTTCGCGGCCGAGCAGCAGATGATGCCGAAGAGGCCAAGCACGAGCTGAATCCCCGGGAGGAAGGCGACCTGCCAGTAAACGCCGCGGTCGCTCTTGAGGTAACGGGTGAAATCGGGAATGTTGGTTGCCATTGTGGCCCTGAAGACAGGGGTCAGTTTGTTTTTGCTGTGGGACAAGGCAGAGATATGAGGCGGGTTATGACTTACCAACCGCCAGTGATACTCGACAGCGACGAAAGGATCAGCCACGAGCGGTTAGAGCCGTAAACGCCGTAGGGCAGATTCCAGATCTCGCCTGTTCCGCCGGCCTTGGACGTCATGGTAATGACGACGGCCACCGAGCATGTGATGACAAGAACTGTAAAAAGACGATATTAGCAGGCCGCTTGCCTACTCGAGAAAGAAAGAGTCTACACCGACTTACCGCACTTGGAGATGAAGAACCACTTCAGCTTGTGGGGTGGGATCAGCAGGATGGGGAACTGCACCAGCCAAAAGATGAGGTGGCTGACCATGCCCTGGGTGGTGATGCCGACGCTCTCGGGGATATGATTGGGGATGTTGAGGTATGAGGGCCAGATGGAGCGGATGATCTGCGTCATGGCCGTGGATCCTGTATAGGTCTGAATGGCATGCCAGAACAGCGCGGTAATAGCACGTGTAACGATTGCGAAGCGCGCAAAGTACCACCCAAAGGAGGCGCGCATGGCCACCGGAAAGGGGATGTGCAGCTTAGCGCCGATCATGCCGTTTAGCACGAGCGGGACCGTGCAGGTCAAACTACCAAAGATAATGCAGACGACGGCCTCGCGCCTTGTTTGTGAAGGAAGTTAGCATCCGCGGTCAATGTTGTGCGCCATGGTGCTTTCGGAAAATTCTAGACTGACCAGGTCAAGCCGAGGGCAATGATGGAAGCCGGGGCCATCCAGCTCTGAGCATTGAGGGCATCGGAGAACCAGTAGCCGAACATGGTCCAAGCCGACCACGTCCGTCGGTCGACAGGAGTGACATCGCAGTCGATGTTGGTCCTTGATGCCAAGGTTAGAAGATGTCCATGAAGCGACGGAGACTGAAGCTGTTGCAAGAAAACATACCATTGGCCTTCGTCAGCGAATGATGAAGCCTCACGTGGCAGAACCCAGCCACTCGGTTTGGTCTTAGCCTTCAAGTCGGCCTTGATGTAGGCGATCTTTTCTCCGAAAACAGTCATGTTGTCAAGCTGTTGGATTATGTCTCCACATGGAACTCGATGTTGACTTGCAATATTGAAAAGTCGATGCTTCAGCGGAAGCTTCCCCGTCTATTATATGTGGCATTTCGGTAGCCTTGAACCTTGCCACGGCAAGAGAGTCAGACATATATTGAATGTGTTGCATCGCAGGTGATACCACCTCGCAAACGGTGCCTTAAACTTTACGGCCAACGGGAAGGCTGCACGGGAGATAAGCGCAGTAGGTGAACCTCCGACGGCCTCGCCCTCCCGGCAGCTTGGTAAGAACTCCAGATAAGAGGACTAAAAGAAACCAGAACAGGTTAGTCCTAGATGAGTCTTGCCAACCGTCCAGTGAGGAAGAAGCTCAGCCATGGGAAGCGAGGCCCGCCGGCCTTGTCTAAGCTCGGGGTGCAATCCATGAACAGTTAATGTGGGGTGAACCTAGCTGGCAGAGAAATAAAATGAATTGTACGTGTACTGGAAGTTGCCAAAGACGGCAATAGTACATGTTTGCATAGCGGGTTTAGCGTCGAAGCTGAGGACTCCATTGGATGATTCTTATTTCTCTGCGTTATCGTAGCCCACAGCCAAACGTTTAGATAGCCCAGGAGCGCAAAAAAAAAAAAAAAAAAAGTTAGCTAAAGCCGATGGCCCGCCGGTGGTTAGGTGATACCCATGTTCTACGTAGCTAACACTGTCATGGTTAAATCTTGTACTAATATGGGGGAATGGATCACGGGTTGTGGGACGCTGTCCGCGTGCTAAATGAAAATCATAATTAGATACTCCGTAGTACAGTATATACTTAATTATCTGATTGCATCACGACCAAGTCTGGCGACGGCTCTGAATGAACACTATCTAATTGCTTAACACATCCTAATTGAATGCTTAATTTAATAGGTCGTTTTTTTAAAAAGTGGCGAGCAACGTGCGGCAAAGAAGACAATTTACCTGAGCTACCAGCAAGTTTTTGAAAGCCCGCAGAGCAAATTCGTAAACCGGCTTGTCGCTACAGCAGCTACCTCGTGGGCCATAGCAGTTCAGAGGTGCTAGAGAGGCTTGCGGGAGACTAGTAAACAAGATATTACTACCACTTAAAGGTCTCTTCCGGGCGCCCTGTCTGTATGAATATTAAAGGTTTCCTTCTCTGATCTCGAGCAGTCACGATCCCGTCAACTCCAACTCGCCGCCGGTACACTGGCATCCGGCGGTGCTACCCCGCAGCAGCGAGAGCAAAGAGCTCACAGCTGTACTCCGTGGCTCAAGAGATAAGGGGAGAGACAGGACAATCGCTTCGTAGGATTGGGCAATCAAAATGTGTATCGAGACGAGTGATCCACTGATAAGAACATTACTCGAATGGGAATATATTGGCAACGAGAACAAGACCATCCTGATTGTCGAATTTTATTGGAATCTGCATAAGGGTCAAAGCGTCCAAAGGTCACCATTAACCAGCTCTGGCTAGAAACATAGGGAATCTTGGCGCCTTCACCACAGCAATAGCAGAACCAATTTGAATTACCACCCACCACTGACCACTTTGTGTATTGTGTCGTCACTAAACCGGATCTTGAGCGCGTCTGAAGAATCACATGATGTCAACCCAAACAGCTTGCTGCGGTTGCCAGCGCCGCACGAGAGGTTTGTAGTATTAACCAAGATGCATTCTTGTTTCTACGCAGACTTTACTCTTTTAATAGTACACTAGGTACTTCATAATTTCTGCCTAGTCCGTACAGGGTAAGTACCTCAATAATGGATAGCATAAGAGCGCTATAGTGGAGCGACAAAAATCTTCACGAGGAAATGTGCTAGTACATGTAGCCATGTAATAAGAAGTGGTGTGTTAACCTAATAATGCCCAATTTCATAGGTATTACACATGCCAGGAAAACTGCTTCATTCGAAGAAGACAGTCGCTCTATGTAAAGACCTCCAAGCGGCGGCTTGCGTCAGCTAAAGCGACAGCCATAACGGCGCCTTCTTAACTAAAGCTGTTTATTCGCATCCTAAGCCCCCACTCGCCGCTTCTCTTCAACGAACTTTTCCAGAATCTTATTCACTTCATCTGGCTTCTCTAACTGCAGCCAATGTCCACCAGTCACACTCTCAACGGTAAGGTCGGAAACTAGAGAGCGCATCTGCTCCGGAAAATTGATTGTGGCAGTGATAAAATTTGTAGACGCGATTAGCAGAGTTGGGTGCGTCAGGGCGTGGGCAGCTGCGGGAATTTCTGGACTGCGCGTTAGCCATATGTAGAACGTATGGGTGTCAGAACACAATCTTTACGTGGGCAGGGGTTGAAAGGAGAAGAGGGGGAGATCCGGGGTAAACATACTTTGTTCGTCTTTTTCATTGATGTTACGCAGACTTGCCCTATACCAGTTGATCCCTGGGCCATAGCCGCCTTTCTCAACGGAGAAGACACGTTGATAATGTTCATGATCCTGTTTCATCAAAGTTAATTTGGATATAAATCATGCACCACAGCTCCAATTTTTACCTCTGATGTCAGATAGGCTGGCAAATCAGCAGTCTTGCCCTCAGTCAACCAAGTGCGCAAACCGCCCATGGCACCCTTGTACTTCCTAGCGATATCGTCATCGGTGGAAAAGTAGAGCGATTCCACGGATTCAGACTATAGTTTGGTCAGTAATCTGACAAGCCAGAGTCCGCATATCTAGAAGCAACTCACGTGCTCGTCAAGGAGCTTCGGAGCATCCTCTTCGTTGAAAAATAGGAAATACCCGAGGATCGAGAACCCAAATTTAGCTTGCACCGAGCTGTTGATATGCTGTATCGCTGCGGCGGTGAGGCCACGACCAGGGGCACTGTATCCGTGATCGATGAACGTATAAGCTGAAAAGCGGTCGGGATGATAATTTGCCAGGCGTGACAAAAGGAAACACCCCCTAGTTGATGAGATGTTAGCATCACTGTATGCTACTGGATACAAATTCTGATTCTCTTGCCATTTAGATAACTTTGGTGTAATAGCTGGAAAGACAAGAGGAGTACAATATACCAGTCATGTGCCACGCCTACCACCACTCCAGCGTTCTCTGACTCCAGCAGTTGAACAACGTCATTTGCCATATCCTCACCCTTATACATCTCTAACTCGCTCGGCTTCGATGTCTCCCCGAACCCAAGTAAGTCCGGTGCTAGAATGCCATAGCCCTTCGCCGCGAAGAAGGAGATTTGGTGGCGCCAGTCACGAGAGGTGGAAGGGAAACCATGTAAGAAGAGAATATATTGAGTGTTGGGAAGTTGAGGTGGGATATTAATGTAAGAATAAGTGACTGCACGCGTCGTGGTGTAGGTGGAATGAGGGAAAGCCATGGTTAATTTCAGTTGTCGGATGGACTGTAAATAATTATACGTAAGTTGCTAACCACGGTGGAGGGTAAACTGCTCGATTTATATACAGTTAGTTCACTAGATAAAGACTAAAGATTTCAAAAACTTGTTGACAACTAGATGTCTTACTACGCCCTTTATATCTCATCTTTAATTCATAAACAACCAGAAGGTTAGGCATCCAGAATGATGTTATCCATTCAACCTATAGTTATTGGTTCTAGCGTAACATGATAGAATATGGCGATATCACTCTCTAGCAACCGAGCTTAGATTTTTTTTTTTTCCTGGTACTTCAGTTCATTACGAACTAAAAAAATAAAAAAATAAAAATAAAGTTACGCTCTGAAGGCTGTGATTGGCTATGGTATTGTCTGACATCACATTGCATTGATGGATCCTTTCTGACCGTTTTGGGTTTTTTTTTTTTTTTTTTTTTTTTTTTTTTTTTTTTAAATTATATTGCACAAGGTCTTTCGACTACAAGTCATCCTGAACTAATATCTCAATAATTTAATAAAAGTTATCTATTTATTAACTATTGCTGTTCGATCAAAACACCGCAACGACGTAACTTCAGCGTTAAGTCGATACATAGCAAGGGCAAGGAGATGGTAGCTAATAGATGAACTGTGAACCTGGCAATTCGAGCTAACTTGAGTAAGTAACCTATCCTGCCTTGTGTAGATATTCTCCAGCATGGCGCATCCAGCCTGGATATGCATTTCGACCCGGCTATCGAGTTCTAGGAGAAATTCGATGAAGCCGAAGAGAACGGTCGCTAGGACAGCAAGCTCTAGACTTTGGGGATATCCATCAAGCAGGCGTTGAAGATCCTGGATGGCTATATTGTAATGTTGAATTGAGAACGCGATCGCCGGAGCGATTTGCCATGTATCAGGATAATAACGGCTTCTAGCCAAAGCCCCGATTGCGAGGGCCGCATGGTGCAATGCTGGCTCGATAAGAATGCCCTGGAGGATGATGCTTTCCCACTCGGAGAGTTCAAAAAATAAAGAAAATTCTCCGACACAAACGACTCGAAAGTATTCCATGTGATGATGTTCACTGGCTAGTAAAGGTCTGGCAGAAGGGTATCGCAGACTACGCATGAGATGAGTCACCGCGTATTGTGGTGCGCTAGGGGGAGACGATGAGACGAAATCACATTTCCAGCCGGCTCTGATACAGGGTGAGCAGGCTGGTCTTCTCTCATCACATTTCTTATGTCTAGTTCTACCGCTGGGTCAGCAAGATGATTCCACCAGTTAGGGGCGGAGTCCACTCACTTGCATGTCAAACACCCTGTGGTGACTTTTTTAACACCCCGCGCACCATGGCGTACTTTTCTTGCCATTACTGGGCCGTTATTTTCGAGAATCAAATCATGATGCAGAGCTGTTCTTCGTGCCCGCTGAAGTAAAGAGGCAAGATCTAAGATAATCAAGAAGATAGAACCGACGCGTAATCTTTTTGGAGGATGACAGAGACTAAGGCTAAGGGCGGGACTTTCGCTGCCATGATTGGCTGAAGCGTAAGTTGATGCACACCAGCTCCTACAGAATACCTCACCGCCTTCGTATTTGGTTTCATGCACAAGCAAATTCTCTTGTACCGCGGCTAGTTGGCTTGAAAATTCCTTTGATTATTTTTGGAGTCTGCTGATTAACATTCCTTTCTTTCGATGTCATACGTATTTTATTGGCAACTTTATCGAAATTTAGAATCAGTGACCGCAATGCAGCTTGAATATGAAATAACAAGAAATGCTAACAGTGAAGCATTTAATATATATATGATATTTGTGTCAATCTAATCCTATTTTGTACCATCCAGTTGTAGCAACATTTTTCTACCCTAATAGCAGCTACGGCTTCGTCTCCTTTCTCTATTCTTTCACTTTTTCGTTTAGGTGGATAAAGCACCTGCCGGCCTCACAGCGCTAATACAATACCCGCACACAAGAATCGAGCACCTAGGACATTGATACGTATAGATAGGAAACATGTCAATGCAGTTCCTGCACCAATTTCTGCCAAATAATTCGCGCCAATAGGCGTCATGAGCACAGGATGATGAATAGTTCTCGAGGGCCTCTTCTAAGGCCCTCTTCCGTGGCAATTCTGTTGTTATCCCAACATATTAATAAATAAATAAGTTCATCTAAAGAGAGTTAGAAGATGTCGGCATCAAAGCCAGAGTTATAACATTTCTAGCAGTAAAATTTAGGTTCACGTGTAAGAACTCCTGTAGTTCTTTGATTTCTATGAATATATATAGAATTCATAACTCGTACAGATCTCTAATCTGCTGAACATAACTGTATTCACATCAGAGTACATCCGACATCTGCTAGATTACTCTGTTGTTTAGAAAGTTTGTTCCTCACCTCGGAGAGGTCGCCAAGTTTTTCCCAGTAGATATAGCTCAAGAACGCTGCTCTACTTTCATGAAACTCGTCTGCCATAACCCGTAGGCATTCATCGTCTCCTTCGTTAATGGCTATAGACGTGAGTCCTAACCTCTTCAAATACTTCCACTCCCCATCCGTCTCGTACACGCGAATATAGACCGGATTTCGCAGATCCTTCAACCGCTTTTCAAAACCTATAAAATGCTGAAGGCACACAATCATAGCCAAGACATAGTTTATGCTAGACAACGGTTGCTTCTCGCCGCACACGTCGTTGTAGATGTCTCTTTTGATACATTCGAGCATTGTCTCATTTGTCAAAAGGTCTGCCGACTGAGGTATCAAACTCCGGGCAGCCTTTGTCTTCACCGCAGGGTCAAAGAAGGAGTTGTAGTCAGTTAAGTCACTACCCAGCTTGGACAGAAGCGGATGTGATGGAACGTCGTGTTTTCTATCATCAAGTAGCCTTTGGAAGGATGTCGATATCTGAGTGATGGCCTCGTCTTCCATGCCTGGGCAGACCACCTTGAACTGACGAACCAGGTCTGTCTCTGGAGGGCGCTTCTTTCCAGTCACTGGGTCGGAAATTGGCTTCGTTTGTCCGATGCGAAGCATGCCCAAGGAGGACAAGGGGTGCAGGTCGCGGTCTGGGATGCGGTCCAGGTTCCAGCCAGCCTCGCGATACAAAAGCAAATTGGATTTCTTTTTGAATGAGGCATTAGCTCCGACATCTAGGATGGAATGGACGTTATCGCTCTCTATCGCGGCTGATCTGGCTGCCTGCCGCTGAGCGGTACGCGAGGGCTTATGCCGCATCATCCAGTTAGACAAGGCGCTGCCGAAATCGTCTTCTGGAACTTTTCCATCGACAAAGAAGGCATCCGTCAAAAAGTTCTGAAGGTTGACAAATAGCCCAACAGGCTTGGAGAGGTAGCCTTTCTTTACCAGCATATTGTGGAGATGGACGAGCAGAGTAGGCTCCCAGGCTCCATCCCACAAAACCATGGACGTGCGATACGCCAACTCGAGGCCCTCTGCGAGACCAATACCACAGAGAAAAGGCGAGAACTCCCACAAGCCGTTGGTGTTGGAGCTAGAAAACCTCGAGGGAGGAATGCAATCCAGGCCGTGCATATATCTACACTCGCCGAGCCAGTCAACAAAGTCAATCTTTATCTCTTTGAGCAAATCACAACTGGTAATATAGTGTTTGTGGTGTTTAGAGAGCTCCTTCAGCACGGCGTCCTTCTCGATGACTTGCTCGAGAATATCAATGGACTGCAGGTAACCCCGTATACCCCGCTCATGATAGCGATCCAGGAACAAGTCGACGTCTCTACGGGGGCGGAAGTCCTTGGCCGGCGGTTCTACGATGTGGCCCTGCAGGGCGTTCGATGACCAGCCTCGCGACACGGTGAACGCATCGACGACGCATTGGAGCTGGAAAACGTGATGAGGAAGGATCTTTTTCCGAACATCGGTACCGGGCTTCTGCATTGCGAGCGAGGTCACGAAGGCGGCAAAGTCGTTGATGCCGAAGACCAGGCGGTGATGGCCCCACGGACCGAGCGGTGACCAGTCAATCTCCTCCAGGACGTGGCTCTCTCCCTTGAGGCGGATGCGTTGGATTACGACGCTAGAGAACACGTTGACCAAGTCGTAGAGCCAGTTGATAGTGTACGAGCGGCGCCACTTTAGCCTTTGTTCGCGCGTGGCCCGCTGCAAGTTGAGCTTTGGGTCCCAGCCGCTGATCTCCGCCCGCATAGCCTTGGTCGGACTGCCGCTCCTGGTCTTCTGGTAGTCTGTTACGAAATCCATGAGATCGCGATAGGCGTTGATGAGAAACTGCTCTTTGACATCGATTTTGGTTTCTTGAACTTTCTGGAACTTATCCGAGTCGTCCTGCACGAACAGGCGCATCGAGAACATTCCCTGGGCCCTTTCGACATTGCCGCGGGTTATTGTCTGCATCACAGTCTCGTAGCTATCGTGGCCGGGGAAGTCGACAAAGATGTCCAGCTCCGTCTGCTTCACCATGCCCACGGCAAGGTTGGTCAGGACAGCAGCGACGGCGCTGTTGAGTCCCTCATAGGCCACCTCGTGCCAGAAACCCTGGAGGCAGCTGCGCAGGCTGGACCATTGCTTTGCGATCGAGTAGGTGGCCATGAGGTATTCGGTCATGATGCCCTCTTCATCCTCGATGATGCGGTAACTCTCGATAGGCACGCCATCAAGGTTCGACTCTTTGGGTGGCACTGGCTTTTTCTTGTGCTTCTTTCCCTTCTGGCTCTTCTTGCCCTTACCCGGTTTCCTCTGCGCCCGTCTTGAGGCGGTAGCCGAATCTGCTGAAGGTCCGACCTCTCCGTCGGAGGCCTCGTCGGGGGCCTCACGGGCTGCCATTGGCTCGACGCCGAGTGCTGCAAATTTGTTGGCGAAGACGACGTCCTCGAGACCCTCCATCTCGTCGTCATCCGCCCCCCCAGCGTCACCGGTGGCCTCCGTTGCCGACGCCCAGGCGTCCCCGCCCAAGGCCTGGAACGCCTTGGTTAGAGCATCGATGAAGAACTTGTGCTTGACATTACTCTTCTCTACCTCAGCATCCGGGCTTGCTGCGGCAACCTGCAAGAACTCGGCGTGATGGGCCGACCGAGCGGAGATGACTGACTGCAGCAGACTCAGAATGGCGGGCGGGACGCGGCTCATATGCCTCCCGACCAGCTCTGCCATTTGGACGAGACTCGCAACCGTTGTTTGGCCCGATGTGTTCAAGGCGGGAGGTGCCGCACCGTCGTCAGAGGTGGGAAGGTTCTTGATGATCGAGTTAGACGCGTGCATTATCCAGTAGAGGAAATACCGCGTGTCTCGCTTGTAGGCGAGATATGAGTTTTGTGTTGCCATTGCGGCCTCAATCGACCAGCGGCCTGGATGATTTGGTGCAGTGTGAAAAGAACTGGATGAAGGAGCCGACCTTGCTGCTAGCAGAGTTCTGAAACCTTACGAGAAATTGGTCCTTCAATACAAATACCTCCGCTTACTGTCCACTGCTTTACGGCGAGAACTGGAAACAAACACTATTTGTGCACTACACCGACTCCACCTTGGCGTTTGTGCGCTAACCAAGGAAGTGATGGCAAGCAGCACACGGTAAGTATGCATTATTATTCAGACTTTCACTTACCAAGCCGCTTAAGAGGAGTTTATATACAAATTATGTCCTTCGCTCAGGCCTCTTTATGATACCTTTTGACGAATCGCCACTGTCGATGGTTTACAGGGTTCTCTTGTTGAGGTCGTGTCATATTAGTATCACATTGTTACTGTACATATCGCACTGTATCTACCCCTTACTAAAAGGCGTTAGTCCTCGCACTACCGCAGGCACAGCTATCTCTCTCCTGTATGTTAGCAATCTGCTTTACCTGAACTCAACATATGCAAACACCGTCCGCGTACTACTGAAATATTGTAGAATTTAAACTTGCATACAGCCGTGAGAGGAAGTCTGTTTAAAGCCATTAATTAGAAGGGTCAGAAGTTAGCCCAATATCTTTTTACCGTCTTCCATTCCTGTGTTTTAGTAGATACCTAGGGCTTCGCTGTAACTTTGTAAAGAGAATACCGACTTCCGTTTGTGAATGTCGAGCGCTGGATCTGCGTTTGCATGGCGAAGAACAGCTTCCGTTCAACAGTAGCATACAACTGCCCTATTCTCGCATCACGCTCTCGGTTGTGCTGAACTCCGGCACGCCAAAGAGGAAGCTGATTGTTCACATGCCGACAAATCACAGCGCATTGCAAAGGCTTACTTGGGATTCGCTTTCGACGGCCTCTACTCCTGTCAGCCACAATGAACCGGTGAGGCGATTGCAAATATCAATGGTCTATTCGTATTGGAAATTCTACACTTTGAATACATGTACAGATCTGACAGCCTATGACACGCTGCAGCAAATGAGCGCTCGCAAGAATACATTTACAATTTGCTCTGCAGGGCCAGCTGGTTCCTCTTGCTGTCCCCGCCATGCACCACGCTGGCCGGCGCGTCGAACACGGTGGCGTCCTTCTTCTCGCTGCGCTCGTTAGGCGCGACGTAGAGCCGCTCGCCCTCGCCGACGTACAGCTGCCGCGGGCGCCAGATCTTGACGCCCTTGGGGTTCAGCATCATCTGGCGCCAGTGGGCCAGCCAGCCGACGCAGCGCGGCACGGCGAAAAGCACCGGGTAAAAGTCGAGCGGGAAGCCCATGGCCTGGTAGATGAGGCCCGAGTAGAAGTCGACGTTGGGGTAGAGGCTGCGGCTGCGCATGAACTCGCTCTTGAGCGCGTAGTCGGCCAGCGCGATGGCCGTGTCGAGCAGCTGGTTGCGTCCCGTGACGGCAAAGACCTCCTCGGCCAGCTGGCGGATGGCAACGGATCGCGGGTCCACGTTCTTGTACACGCGGTGACCGAAGCCAACCAGCACGCGCTCGCGCCGCTCGACCTGCTGCATAAATGCCGGCACGTTGGCGGGCGACCCGATCTCCATCAGCATGCGAATCGCGCTCTCAGACGCGCCGCCGTGGCTTGGGCCGTACAGCGCGGCGCAGCCGGCGGCAACGACACTGTAGGGATCGACGAGCGAGCTGCCGACCTGCAGGACCGTGGCCGTGCTGCAGTTGACCTCGTGGTCCGCGTGGATAATGAAGAGCGTGTCCAGGGCCTTGGCCAGCACGGGGTGCGGCTTGTACGTGCTGCCGTCCGACAGGTTGTCGAGCAGGTACAGAAAGTTGCCCGTGTACGACAAGTCTTGGGTGGGCCGGTTGAACGGCCGTCCCTGGCGCATGCGGTAGGACGCGGCGGCGAGGGTGGGCGCCTTGCCGATGATGCGGATGATCTGCTTGTCCAGCGCGCGTAGAGCGTCTATATCGCCCGTAGCGGCGCGCGTATACAGCTTCTGTCCCTGGAGGGAGGGGTTGGCCTCAGGTGCAAAGGCACCCAAGGTGGCGAACGCCGCCGTCAACATGGACATGGGATGCGAGTCGTAGCGGAACGACTTGAACATGCCCTCAATATCCGTGTGGACGTACGTGTGATGCATGACTTCATCGCGCCAGGTACCGAACTGGGCGGTGGTCGGCAATTCCCCGTAGATGAGCAGAAAGGCTGTCTCCAAGAAGTTGCTGTTGGCAACAATCTCCTGGATCGGATAGCCGCGGTACCGCAGCACACCATCCTGCCCGTTGATGTAGGTGATGCGGCTCTGTACAACTGCAGTGTTCATATACCCCGGGTCAAATACGCGCAAGCCCTGCGGTGTCTCATTTTCTTCGCGATCGCCCTGCTGCGCAGGGGCCGCGATCTTCTTGATGTCAGTGGCAAGCACCGCATTGTCCTGGATGGGGATTTCATAGGTCTTGTTAGTGCGGTTATCCACCACCGTCAGAGACTGACGAGGCGCGCTAATTGCAACCATGGCTTAATGCGAGAACTGGGGGTATAGACCTCTTGGTAATTAAAAAAGAAACGAATAAATAAAGAATTTGGCTTGTGAGAATTTCGCATTGTTTATATGGAAATGCCAAAACGGCCAGGAATGCTTCTAGCACGAATGCAGCTGCCGCCATGTGCCAGACCTCGGCAATACCTGGAATTGGTCGGCATTGGTCAGCCCGTCCCCACATGATTGCCACCCGCTGCCAGGAATCCCATAAGGCCACCTGTCTAGCCAATCATTTCTAGTGCTTTGTATATATCCCTCTATGCGGACCAATACAAAGGCCACATGTAAATGCAGCTCGAGGACGGGATTGTCTTCGAAGACACCACCATCAAGTCTGAGGGCGTCATGATCCGCTATGCGCAGTCGAAGCTGGCTAATGTGCTCATGCTAAGCAACTTCTCGTACTCTATAGGCCTAGGAAAAAGGAAAGTAAAGAATGCAACAGTTACAAGGGCCAAACGTTGGCAGCACCGCGCCCAGATGAGATCTAGGTCACGACGATATATCTAGGTCTCATCAACACGGGACTAAGCGATAGGACAGCCGTGGAAACGCTCTTGCTACGATGCGTCGTCACAAGCGCGCTCTTCCACTCAGGTGTCGTCGACTCTGTGCTCGGAGGTGCGCCGCTGTCGCTATGGGCGAGCACTGGAGCCGACTTCCCTCGGAAGGGCTCCGGCAACTATGTAGATGCGTATGCTAAGATTGGTTAGTCAAGTGATTTGGGACAGAACGCAGCGTTAGCAGTGAAGCTGTGGACGTGGACAGAAGACACGCTGCGGGCAAGGGGGGTGCCGAACGAAGTAATGTCAAATGTAGCGACGCAATAACACAATTTGCTATCATCTAATGCTAGGATAGAATCAATCACTCGTACTAAATTATAACATAGGACGTCGGTTGGATTACTTATATATTGTTAAATTATACCGTCTTACTACTATGTATTTTCAGAGGCCATGACGCTGCTGGCTTCGGTTTCATTGGCATTCAGGTGACCCTGATGAATATCAGGCGAGGATGTTGTATTCACGTAAGTATGTCGTAGCTGGAAATTGTAGAAACACTAAGCTAGAATAATTTTGCTGAAGAATGGAACTCTAAGGGCTGCCGAAGATTGCGCGTGAGAGTTGCTCATTTAGTTGTCTATCTCAGCATAGTCGTAAGATCCAGAGAGAGAAATGCCTGTTCTATTTAGTACACTGGATGAGAAATTCACGAAGCAAGAGTTCCTGCTATTCTTCGTTGGTTTACTTTTCCACTGTATAAAGTCCTTCGCAGCCAATTAAAGTGTTATTTTCTTCTCCACAGCATTCATAGGAACATCTTTCAAGTAAAGAATAATAAATTCTTATTACACTTATTCTATATACTATATGTATGCTCTGAGATTTAGAAAGCTGTATAATTGCTGGACTTTGTATTTTAAAAATCCTTAACAGGTGTGTCACAGTAACATGAGGTGCTACATACCATCACAGTACTAAACTCAGTCTGAAAGTAAAAAGAAGAGTGCGTGTATCTCCTGCGTGTTGCGTGTCTGAACGGAACTACATTGCTCAGATTGAGTCTGTCATATGGTGTTCTTTTCGTCTTCATGATAACTCGATATTCCAGGATAGCCAGAAAATACCTCATTTCCAAACCTCCGCCATCGAGCGATCTTGCTAGCAAGATAGCCAAGTGGCTATCGTGACTCAAAAATATTCGGCCAAAAAGGCTCCACCAGGCAGACGTGGGGATAGCGCTCTCCAACTCCTTACCCCATACTCGTTATCAGCAATTTGTCAAATTCTCCTGCTAATCTTGACAACCTGTTATACTGTTGTATTGCTTTGTGATATATTGAGTATATCTCTCTTTTGTGTAGGTCTTATTTACGACAGACTGCATCCAAGAGCACACCCTGGCTAGTTCTCTGTTAACTGTTCACAGCGTCTTGGTTGGTGCCCACATTTGATTCCCGAACCAGCCAATAGGAGCCGGACTGTTTACAGAGGTTTCTAATCGTTCTGGGTGCTAGTTACTGTATGTAGGTTGAGTAGCCTTGCCCATCTTATCGACCAAGCCAGGTAATGAGCCGGTAAAGGACTCTAGAATCGACCTGGGGGAAAATTTGAGTATACACCTTGTGATGCTGCATTATCTACAGTAGTTTTATTATGGAATTGGTATAGACATGGGACATGGACCACGAAGCTATGTTAGAGAACTCCTCCCTCTCTGTTATCTCTACTTAAAGGCCATGAAGTCCCGGCTACGCGGGTGCTCTTGAGTGCCTTCGTCTGTCTATTTATGAAGACGCCTCTATATTAAACAGTCTTTTACAGTTTTACAGATTAAAATTCTCGCACCAGATCATTTTGGTTCGCTCCTCTAGCTCCTATTGAATCGATAAATGAATTCTACCTTACATATACCAGCAAAAACACAATTTACAAGAGATGGCGTCTGCTAGAAAGGTTGAAGAGCCTGTTGCCGATGCCGCCTATGTCGAATCTAAGTCTTATATGGGAGCCAATAATGTCGACTTTAAGCGCATAACTGAGGGTGCGGACAACATTGTCCAGCGGGATAGCCAGCTCCAGCGTGGATTGAAGTCCCGACACATCCAGTTCCTTGCCTTGGGAGGAGCGTATGTCATATTCCCACTGCTATTCGGTGCAACACGCCCTGGGCGTTTCTCGACATATAATAACTGATATTTCTTTTCTTTAGCATCGGAACTGGTCTTTTCGTCGGCTCTGGGGGCATCCTGTCCCTGCTTGGGCCTGCACCGCTTTTCATGGGCTACCTTTCTATGATGATCATCGTCTGGAACGTTATGAACAACCTGGGCGAGATAGCTACCTACTTACCGCTCAAAGGCGTTTCCATCCCTTATTATGTACACCGCTTTGTCGAACCTAGCCTAGGCTTCGCCGCGGGCTGGAACTATTGGTATGCTTACGCTATGCTTGTTGGCGCCGAGTCTTCAGCTGGTGCGATCCTCCTGGATTACTGGGAGACCCCCGTTCCATCAGCTGTATGGATCGCCATCATACTAATCGTCACATTGTGTCTAAATATCTTCGCTGTTTCTATTTTCGGCGAGGCTGAGTTCTGGTTCGCTAGCATTAAGCTTATCACGATTTTGGGCCTCATCCTCACTAGCCTTATTATCATCCTCGGTGGTACGCCCGCTGGTGAGCGTATCGGTTTCACGTACTGGAAGAACCCTGGTGCTTTCATTCCTTACATGGCCAGCGGAAATGCAGGCCGCTTCCTCGCCTATTGGGCAGGTTTCATTCGCGCCGGTTTTGCTTTTATCACATCACCCGAGCTCATTGCTCTCGCTGCAGGCGAGACGGTTGCTCCGCGCCGCAATATTCCCAAGGCCGCCAACCGCTTTATTCACCGCCTCATAGTTTTCTACGGATTAGGGTCTCTCATGATTGGCGCCATCACTCCCTCCAATGACCCGAACCTCCTCAACCCGAAATCTAATGCCGCATCATCTCCCTGGGTTATTGGCATTCAACACGCCGGCATTCATGTGCTTAACCATATCATTAATGCTGCCATCCTATCATCCGGTTGGTCTGCCGCTAACGCCTTCCTTTACTCTGGAAGTCGTGTCCTATATAGCCTGTCTCTTAACGGCCAAGCACCTCGCATCTGCTCCCGCACTACTAGGAATGGCGTTCCATACGTGGCTGTCCTTTGCACCTGGTCGGTCGGCCTTCTGGCATTCCTCAACGTCAACAACGGTGCGGCGGCAGTCTTCACCTGGTTTATGAATATCAGTATCACTAGCGGCTACATTGCTTGGATAGTTGTTATGATCACCTACCTCCGCTTCCATAAGGCTATGGTCTTCCACAAGCAGATGGATCGCCTCCCTTTCCGCACTCCGTTACAACCTTATATGACTTGGTTCTGCTTATTTGTCCTCATCTTGCTGACGCTCACCAATGGGTTTCAAGTTTTTGTGTCGGGTCAGTTTAACGTTCCAGACTTTTTAGCAGCATACATTACCATACCTATTTTCCTGGTGTTCTATATTGGCCACAAAATCTGGTTTAGAACGGTATTTGCAAAGAAGCTGGAAGATGTAGATGTGATCACAGGCGTGAGGGAGATGGAGGAAATGACAGAGCTGGACCAACCTCCTGTGGCCAAGAACTGGATACAAAAGGTTTGGTTCTGGATTGCGTAGCACCTGGAGCAACAGATGCAGAGATAGAGTGAAAGAACTATGTAAGAATGATTTTCACTTGTCATATCTCGATGTCAAGTGGACATGGTGTGCGAAAGGTGGGAGTCTGGAGGCATGCCGGATACTAAGGTTAGAACTTTTCCTCTCGCTTAGGACACAGGGCAGGTGGAAAGTAGTAGTACAAAAGCATCTAGCAACAGTTTTCAATCAATTTAGGTTGGTGAGAGAGGCACACAAGTCGCCCTAGTTCCAGGAAGATACATTACTAGCAGTCATCAATAGCAGTGTGATACGGTTATGTGTAGGTCAAAGAGAATTATTACCGTCTGCAGAATCATAAGCAACATTTACTTTCAATTTCATAATTTTACCACTTGTTGATTAATACCTTTACTCCACAATCCACAGGTAGTTTTTCTCGTTGCAAAAATCTTACCCTATCTCTTGATAAATTCGAGAAGAAAACAAATTAAATTCAACCTACGCCTTTCCACTAATTTGCGTAAAGAGTGTGTCGGTAAATTGGCAAGAGCAAATTTCAATCTTCTTGCTTACAAGTTACCATAGATATATTAGTCTCTCCCTATTCCCTCTCTTCTTCTTTCCTTCTATTACCTTCTCGTCCGTTTCAGCTTATCTCTAACTCTCCGCTATGAGCAGTGTTCTTAAAGCAATCTAAAATAGATGTCTTCTGTATCTCGCTATACAATTCAAACTCCACGATGACTGGGCGTTCAAGTGCATTCTCAAATGAGATTTGATCTGCGGCCGCAACCTGATCCAAAGCACCTTTCTGATTGAGATTTGACTGAAATATACCTGCTGCACTAACTGGCAAGAAATCTTCATATGTGATCGGTTCCAGCTCAATAGCTCCAGACTCAATTAGGGACTCGAGATCAAGGGTGGGCGTAAAACCAGCAGTCGACTTATAGATGAAGTAGGCAAATTCTTCTCGGCGCAAAGTCTCTAAATCATCCGGAAATTTCTTGAAGATCTCGGCCAGAAGCTTTTGCTTAGCTCCTGGTTTGGATTCTAGAGCAAGTCTGGCAGATTCTTCACGCCACTCGTCGATCAAGTCATCGTATAGTTTACGGCCTTTTGGTGTCAAGGCCATACCTCTCTGTTCAATTTCACCGAAACGTGCTTTGTGCTTTCCTCCCCTCTCTTGGCCATCTGAGAAGTCAATAGCTTCTTCAAGAGCAAGAAAGCTAGTTTGCCGAAGCAGAATGGGGTATTTTCTATTTGGAGGACCCTCTATTACAGCCTTCGCCTGCAGACCATAATGAAGCATCTTGACTTGTGCTTCTTCAATATCGAGAACTCTCGGTGTCAAATGATTGATATGCGGTCCTTTAAAGCAAACGACGTCCGCAATGAGAGGATGCTGATCTTGGAGAGCTTCATAAGTCTTTTTGTCCATGGTTGATGTTCTGTGCCAGCGGAAAGTCTCAAGTGCCTCTCTAATAAACTCTTCAGCCATAACATCGGAGAATTCTCCACTTATCTCAGACTCTCGAATCAACTCGACACACCGAGGTGTGAAAATGTTTCGCTTGCTCAATATCTCAGATGCCTTTGCGAGCAAGGACTCGTCCCTGATCAATTCCAGACGAAGAAGGGATGTGAAAACACGGAATGGGTTGTAAGCGAGGGACTCTTTTGTGAGAGGCCGGAAGCAGGTAGCATGAACTGGAAGATTGGCGACTGTAAGATTGTAGTAGCCCACGGGGTACATTCCCATTACTGCGAATAAGCGCCTCATCATAGACAGCTCGCTAGCCGTTCCAAGGCGGATAGCACCATGACGCTCAACCTCAACGCGATGTTGTACATTTTGACTTTTTCGATGATTGATATCCGACACCAATTTTAACAGTGTGCCGTACTGAGGTACTTCTTCTTGGTACATATCAGAAAGGGCAGAAGCGAACATTGCCCTCACAGCATCCCGAGATACATTGTTATTCGAATTCATTATGGGTGATCCACTTAGAATAGATCGCTTTAGTCTCAGCGTAAAATTTTGAAATACAGTATGATAAATAGATGTGTCGAAGCTCGGTAAGATTTTGCCATGAAGAGGTTTGATGTCCGACCCTTTCTACATCAAAATTTGGCACGTATATCAAGCTACACATATACTGGTCGTCATATCTCCTTTGACATACATACGCCTGCGCCACCGGTATCTTCCGAAGGTGTGAACGATTAAAATTGATTACCCTGAAACAAAAAGCCAACTGTGTTAACTGAAAATGTGGATGGCATCGCTTTCCCACGGCACAATATGCTTGCCATATGATATCAGCGGCATAGCAAGCCAGAATGTGTCGTGTCATTGGATCCTAGTGTCTGAATCCGAATTACCCAATTAGACTAAAATGACATCTCCACCAGATTCTTGACGGAGGCCCTCCTCTCTCCCCTCCCTTTGTCGAAGCCTAGTAGGAGGTAACGTTAGCGAGGTTCTAGGGGAGATGATTGACCTAGATCTTTGCCAATTATTATTAGCAAATAGATAACATGGGGGAGAACACTGGAAAGGTACTGTGAAACAACGTGGCGTACTAATGTTTTAGCATCTTATTTCTCTATGCTATAACGCACAAGGTTTTCCTTTTAATTTTCAAAGCCCGGACGCGTCTCTCGGCAGCCTCTACTAGTGAACGCCTTATTAAATTAACTAAAACAATAAATATTTACGATAATTACGATTCAGACGGAAACTGTATTAAGCTGTTCCATTTTGTCAGAGGAACTCTTATACTAGCATATAAAGGATGACACTTTATATCGATCGTCCAATTGTAGATCAGTTCGTCTTATGCTATGGTGAAATACTATGGTATGCATAATTGAAGTTAAACTGAATAAAACAGAACAAGAACAAAAAGAAAGGAGCAAAGGAAAAAGAGCAATCCTATCTAAGTTAAATCCTACTTAGTAAACTATGTCATGCCCACCCGACACAACTGTTTTCAATTGGAGGTAGTCATCAATGCCATATTTACTACCTTCCCTCCCAAAACCTGATTGCTTGATGCCTCCAAATCTGTAAACAGTGTAAAATAGTTAGTCAAACCTTCAAAAAGCTGCTAGAAGCAAATAACTTACGGCGAAGCGGCATCAGGAATAGCGGCAGTATTAAGAGAAACCATGCCAAACTGTAACTTCTCTACTACCCGCGCAGCACGGTGGACATCTCGAGTAAACACATAGGACGCCAAACCAGCTTCATTTCTATTGGCCAACTCGATAGCTTCTTCTTCTGAGGTGAACCGAAAGATCGGTGCCACAGGACCGAAGATCTCTGTTTGACTAATGAGCATTTTGTGATTTACATTCGTGAGAATTGTCGGTGCGAAGAAATTTGGTCCTAGAGTTCTTAGCAGCCACGATAAAAAAGACACAAAAAAAGATCATACTCACCGAGATCTGGAAGCGTGTTTCCGCCAATTTCAACTTTAGCTCCAGTTGACACGGCTTCATTTACAAGTTCAACCACCTTGTTGAGAGCCGTAGGGCTAATTAAGGGGCCATGAGTAGTATTTGGGTCGACGCCATGACCGACTTTGAAGGTTCGAACAATGTCTATCAATCTGCGAACAAATTTCTCGAAGATGCCATCCTGAACATAGATTCTATTAGAACTCACACAAGTCTGTCCCGACACCTTGAACTTGGCTATGGCGACGTTCTTGATAGCCAAATCGAGATCGGCATCGTCAAAGACTATTACCGGTGCGTTCCCACCAAGCTCTAGGCTCAGTTTCTTAATTGTGTCACTGCTTTGCTTCATCAACAGCCTTCCGATCCTTGTGGAACCTGTAAACGATATTTTGCGTACAATACTCGAGCTACAGAGTAATTGACCGATATCAGATGTGTTCTCAAGGGCCGTAACGACATTGATAACGCCTGGCGGTACGCCAGATCTCTCTGCTAGAGCTACCAGGGCGTTAGCAGTAAATGGGGTCTCGGCAGCTGTCTTAAGGACGACAGTGCAACCGCTAGCTAGCGCTGGGCCAAGTTTTCGCGTTACCATCCCCGCAGGAAAGTTCCAGCTTTCTTCAATTAGCCCTCATGCATTGACGTTCGGAATATGATGTAAACGTACGGAGTTATCAAAGCACAAACACCAACGGGTTCTTTGAGCACAGAAACTCTGAGGTTCGCTGCCCCATGAGGGATTACATCTCCATAAACACGAGCGGCTTCTTCTGAAAACCACTCTACAAAGCTTGCCGCTGAAGCCACTTCGCCAGCGGCGTCACCCTGGGCCTTGCCGTTTTCCCATCCAATCAAAGTTGCTAAGTCGCCGCTGTTTTGGAGGATGCTTTCATACCAAGCGCGCAAGATCCGAGATCGGTTGCGCCCGGTGCGCGAACGCCACGCGGGAAATGCCTTCGCTGCTGCCATGATAGCTTGATGTGTATCTTCGACAGTAGATTCAGGACATGAGCCTATAAGGGATCCAGTTGATGGGTCTTCAAATACCCCATGTGTCAGTATAATTATCTTCCTATATTCTCTTTGACTGGAACCCTGAGAGTACAGACCGAACACATCAAACCGTTTTTGACTGTTAGACTCTTGCCATTTACCGTCAATGAAATTGAAACCGATTAGCAGTGAAGAGTCTGCTAGTTGTGGTTTATATGGAATGGTTATATGTGCCATAATCACAACGTTGTCTCGTAGTGTTCTGTTGATATCTTGAGAAGGAGAGATGGAACTGTGTATTGTATAATAGTTTTAGTTACCTAGGATCCGCTCGCCACAAAAATGAGATGAAAAGGTAGTAATAAATAGCAGAAGAGAAATGTCGAAATTCTAATAAGTGTCTTCATCGTTGTTAAAAGAACAGTCTAGCATGCTACTACTGATGTTGCAATCGGAGGCAAATGTCTCACCTTCAAGCTTTATTCGATTTTAATTGACTAGGTCGTAGTTGTCGCGATGGAGCCAATCAGACAACATCGGCTTCCGGTGACATCTTGCTAACCGGCTCGAGTGAGTCCTGATATGTCAAAGATATCGTTTATCGGAATATATTTCTAGATCGCCAACCATGCCGTGCATGAGTGATTAGAAATTAACCCCGTAACCGTCGTAGAAGGAAACCTAGCTGGTTCCTGTAGACTGTCAACTTTTTGACACTCTAGATCATGAGACTGAATACTCTAAATTTATGGTATTCGTATTGTAAATTTACTAACCAGCAGGGGTTTGCCATCACCTCTCAAAGTTGATAACCGATACCGCCATCGAGTTAAAGACCCGTAGTTCTTCTATTGTTAATTCTTTCCTGATGAAGACAGTCTCACAACTATGTGATATTCATATTTCCAAGATAAAACAAGTATTTTACACGACGACCATAGAAGACGAATAAGTGTGTGGTATGAAATTTCTGGACCTGAGATATTTCTGTGGCGACAGACTTTCTTAAAGAGAGAGCCGTGCCAAAGAAAACCCATCCTCTATACAAGGAGTTACTTTCTTTATCAAGTATTATAGAATTCGTAACTAGATTCGAGAATCCTGACTCATTCTGCTCAGACCTTTCTCCCACTCGTCTTCCAGTATCAGGCCCCTCCTTCCACCTCTTGTTCCATCATCAGTTCCATCAAAGTCCGCAGGACTATCTTTCTTCCATTGCCATAGTTCCTTTAGTTCCTGTTCAAGATTTCCCTCAATTGCGTCGACAATCTTGTCTCCAATTACAGGAAAGACTTTAAACGCATGACCACTGTCTCCAGTTGCGAGAAATAAACCTTTGAATTCAGGATGATAATCAATCAAGAAGTCGCCAGATGGACTGCAAAGTTTTTTCAGCATAACTCTAGTGAAATATGATGAGGTTGGAAAGACCAGAAACATACGTATCGCAATACCAGCAAACTCGCGTTTTGGAGAATCGCCGATTTTTCCAACCTGGAAACAATTCGCCCAAGAATTCTTTACAGGCAGTTTCGGCCTCATATGGGATAGGCAAATCAGTTCTTGGCGTACTGATAAGTGCATGCGTTCTTTTTCCATCACTTAATTCCCAAGTCACTTTGGTGGGATTTTGGTACCCAAATCCGTGGCGACCAAGTTTCAACTCGCGGTTATGAGGGGGAATCATGAACATGCCCCGACTAACGTTAAAATAGATCGGCGCCGAATCTAGCGCCCTCTGCTCTGCATCGGTTATGGACAGATACGAGAGCACCTGGCCTGTAGCCATTGCTTGTCCCCTCAAATCAACGAGAGAGGGAGTCCATGCACCTGCAGCAAGAATGATGAGGTCGGCGCGCATACGGGTACCATCCGCCAATGCGACACCGCAACAGTTAGTTAAATTACCTGTCGACGAACTTGAATTTTCATAAAGGAGGCGAAGAACTCTAGAGTTTGGTCTGATCTTGACACGGTGTCCTCCTGCCTCTCGCAGTTGTTTGAAGACAAATTTGACACAAGCATCAGCGTTTACCCAGCCGCAGTTGTTGTTGGTATAACCAAAATTTCCGCTAACTCCAGGAAACCCCGTTTCCTGCCTAATTGCGTCTTTGTTGGGCAGCTCTGTCAGATCGCTCTCCTTGAACCCGTAATTGCCAAGCCGTGCTAAGTCTTTGCTGTTCTCCAGGCTTTCCTCGAGATAGCCATCGACATGGCCCTCGCTCCCTGGCTCTGCTGTCAATACTAGCTTGGCAGGATGATATCGACCTTCACCGCCCCAAGCGTCACTGTTCAGGTCTTTCCAGAGCTTCTGTGCCTGCGACACAAGTGTAGTATATGGCTTCACAGCATAATCTGCTCTCAAGATGCGACTAGTATCTGCAGAAGCAGAGGATGCATTAGGTAGTTCGGAGGCAGCATCAAGAATGGTGACAGTTGAATTCGAGTACTTTGGACGCCGCAGTAGAGCGTGAGCGGTGCTTAGTCCTAAGACACCAGCTCCTATGATGAGGATCTCTGAAGGCCGAGGATCATCCATTTTGATGAGGTAAAAATCTTTAATAGAGAAATAGCAGAAACGAGTAAACAAACATTCGTGACAATCACTTAGATATGTCTTTTGGAGGACAGGGCAGTGGTTGACGTTGGAAACTCATATTATTAGATTTAGTTTTTCTCAAAATATTCATAGGACTTTGAGCAACATTATATGTCTTGAAGAATTATTGTCTTCATCATCCTCGTTGCTAGGAGCAGCAACCGGCTGACACATTTGTATAATTCACACATAGAGTGTACGGTATAGAAGCCTACAATAACCGACGGCCAAAGAGTGGAGAATATTCACTTCCAAACTGATATCTAATTGGTTTTGTCGCGATTGTTGGTAGTAAGCCTATAGAAATGAGTTTAGACTAGAGAGTACCGTATGATAAGACCTATACGTACAGTATCTTTTGTTTCTTTATCCCAAGTTTTTTCTCCTTCCCCAGTTTCTCCACTTTCTCCACTATCCCAGTGATCTGTAGTAAATGGGTTGCGAAATTGTCTTAGTAACCTACAAAAAGAAAATGCCGTGTATCATCTGTGGATACGGTTTTTTCCTTGCTGCTATCACTGGACCACTAGATTCTGTTTCCTTTCCGGAGTTCAATATTGACAGCACACCACCTTCTCCATCAAACCAATGCTGTAAGTTGCTTTGGAAGTCTCTGAATTTGCTGCTTATGAAAATGGCGACGAATTTCTCAGCTCTGTCAAAACCGAAAGCTCGGTCTGGGTGCCTAACTTGCAAGTGAGTCTTGATCTATCACCAACGTTTCTTCTTTCTAAGGCTGCGCTGACGTCTGACTTCTAGAACTCGGTGCGCAATATAAAATCAGATACATTATTGTTATATTATTTGCTTACAGAACTCACTAGACATGTCAAGTGCGATGAACACAAACCCGCTTGCAACCGTTGTGTGTCCTCAAAGCGAATATGTGAAGGTTATCCATCTGTGCCTCAGTCGATCTCTTTGGCATTTCAGCTTGTCGATGACCAAGAACGCCGAGGATTTCTTTATTTCCAGTCCAAAACTGTACATAAAATCTTTGGGCAACGAGATGCAGACGATTGGGTTCCTATTATTCTTCAATTAGGCCATGCAGAATCGGCCGTAAAGCACACCATCATAGCTCTGGCTTTCCTTCACCAAAGCCTTGAGCCTAGTGACACAATTGCGTATTTACACACGCCTCCAAAATATGTCACCAATGCGGCACAGATGATTTCATTAAAACACTACAACCAAGCAATTCGACTTCTCCGGAACGAGCTTCTAGACATGACTTCACGTCCCGATATTGTTATGATTCTTTGCATTCTTTTCATGTGCTTTGAACAGTTCCGTAGTGGTGACGCAGCGTGCCTGACTCATCTTATGGCTGGTTTCAAACTTATCAACTCGTGGAGGTCTCTTACCAGCAATTACTCCAAACTTCGAAACTTTTCAAAACCAATACTAGATCTTGTGAATACCAAAATAACACCGATTCTTCAGCGGCTCCGGGTCCAGTTCGCCTTGTGTATGGATTTACGCCATGAGTTGAGAGACGCTGAAAGCCTTACCTACTTTCCTCCTCCGACTATCCCGTTGTCCTACGAGTCGCTTGATTCCGCACGAGTTGACTTTGATCGTGCTATGAATTATGCATTCTCTGCACTTCAGACTTCTCGAGGCAAAGACGGGAATTCGCCAACACAAGACATCATTTCCATACTAGGACGATGGAAGCACGCATTGGACGCCTCCTATAGCCCTACGGAAGTTTCTACCCTTCATACATATACACGAAAGTTGTTAAATCTCTACTTTCACATAGCGGTCATCATAGCAGGCACGTATGGCGCAGAAGTCGAGACGATATTTGATGACTATGCTCCTCGATTTAAAACAATTGTCGATATCGCTGAAGACCTTGCTCAATACTGGAAATCAACGCCACAGGAATATAGCTTGTTATTTAGTTTCGATCTTGGCATTACACCGCCAATGTTTCTCGTGGCTTCACGCTGTCGTGATCCTCAGATACGACGGAGAGCTGTCAGCCTGATGCTCCAGTCTCCTTTCTACCATGGAGTCTGGCGCGACCGATACTCAGGACTCTGTGCCCAACGTCTAATAGAACTTGAGGAATTTGAGATGGAGGATACGGGCCATGGAATGTATATTCCTGAGCATCATCGCATCCGGAAAATATGTGCAGATCTTCAAGAGGAAGGAGATCAAATTGTGATGCAGTACACGTGTTTGCCATTCTCCCCAACATCTCTGGTTTTCACAACATCCATAAAACTTTCTACTAAAGAATAGTTAGATTTATGTCCTTTGACCCAATAATACAATCAGATGTCTCAGATGAGCCTTGATGTAATACTCCAAACAAATATAAGAACTGTCCGTGATATGCAAATTGATTCAATAGTAGCTCGTGGAATTCTGTGAAGCCTCCCGGCTTACAGTGCACTAAGACATCAAATATTATACATAATATCACTCCTGTCTATATCTCAAGGCCACAGCTCAGTTATTTTCCATGAGCTTTCGGTGGAACGCTCAAATTTGTAGTTCCATCGCCGCGCCTCGCTAGGATCTATGAGCTCTAAGCGGTCAACCTCCTCGGGTACAACTATCACGAGGCGAAAATACTTTCTTGCAATTACATCGTGCAGATCGTCGACCTGTTGTCCCAACCCCAACCCTTCCCCGGGGTTCTCGCTTCGTGGTCTTCCTGGCGGAGGATTGCGAAATGATCCTCGCATGCTGGGGCTGAGATTGCCAAAGTGCGCCGTCAATTCGCGGCTCCAGCTCCAGATCACATCTTCTTCAGCACTTTCCTTGGGCCTAATATACTCGGAGATGGTCTTGCGTATTCGAGTTGCTGCATTTGACTCAATGTTGGGGCCGATCACATACGCCCGGCCTCGGAGGCGCCATTGGGTTCTGGACTTAGGTGCCCAAAAAACTGCTTCCACAGCCCCTCCCCCTCCGGCTTGCTCGTTGTAAGTGGAGCTACTGTTGAACAAATCTGCCATTTTTTCCATGCGGGCGTCGATAGTAATTGTAAGCAGGTCGCTTTCGTACACGTCGGGGTTGAGCTCTGCGGTGTTCTTCGGGTTGACGGGCAAGCCGGCCCACATACCGCGAAAAACGACAGTTCGAGATCGTGGAACAAACTGTGGCAACGAGGAGGATGGACTTTCAACCCGATGAACCGAGCAAAAGTTGAGAATGGGCATTTCCATTTCTGCAATGTGTGACAAGAAATCGGAACGCCACGGCGCTACCGTAGGCGGCATGACTCCCATGATGGTTGGAATTTGCCAGGAATCTTCTGCGTATGGTGAAATGAAGCTTTATATTTCGGCCTCACGTGAGGAATTAGTATTGTTTGGAGCTGGCTCAGCGGCTGTGATATTGTGGTAGAAAGCAATTGAGAGACCAAGATCAGTCGCAGCTTCTGGTTTCATAGGCACTGTTTTGTTGTTCAACTTTTCTAAGCACTAGCAGGTAATATTTTCAGTGATTTGGCATGTCCCACACGGCAACAAGCTTTACACATTAAAAAGGAAAGGTGCTTGAACGCTTGGTATACGATGCTTAATGTGGACGCCAGCTATTACTTTCATGTATAAGACGTGGCTTACGTATGAGGATGTTGAGATTTCTAATCAAACGATCAGATCCTACGTACAAATCTCAATGGGGTGAGGAAAAGAAAAGAGATTTATTGGCTACAGTTATTAAACTGCTATCCAACCAATCGTGCTACATCTGAGACGAAAAGATTTCGATGCATACAATGTGTCTCCATTTTCATCACTCTAATATTGTTAGGCTGCCTTAGCGTCAAGCCAAAAAGGGGGAATGCTATTGGATTCGGTTGTTAGTCTCCGAGTAAACCAATGAGGCGCCAATGGAACGATAGACGTTTTCTTTCTTTCATCAACGTCCACCAATGGCGTGCCCGCGGGTACAGCTTCTTCACGGCAGATGGATTTGGAAAATATGTGTCTGCATCACACGGAGGAAGAACTTCTTACAGTTCGGCCAATTCCGGTATTCGTTTCTTTTTCAAATTTGCAGTTAGCGATGAATCAAGCGATACAACAATAACTACTTTACCTCATTACATCTTAAGAAAATATGTGAGCCCTCGATCTTGAAATGTATCATTCCAAGCATACTTGTTGATGTTGGTTTGGTAAACAGCTTCTTATCAATCGACACATTGATTCATGTTTTTTTATTGTCATTCTAAGCTTACATCTCTATATTCCAAAATGACGAGGACAGTCGGTTTGATCGGTGGCATGTCATGGCAGACCACAACCGTATATTACAGAGAAATCAACCAGTACGTGGGTTCTAAATTGGGCGGTGTACACTCTGCGGACCTTCTCATCAGATCTGTGGACTACTCGGAGATCGCACGACTTGTCACAATCAAAGACTCCGACGCCTTGATCGAGATGCTTTGCAAATGTGGTCGGGAGCTGAAACAAGCCGGCGCGCAGTCCTTGGTTCTCTGCGCCAATGTTGCTCACAAAGCCGCTGATGCGATGGAAAAGGACTTGGGCTTGCCAGTTCTACATATTGTGGACTCTACCGCCCGTAAAATTGTCAGTGCCGGACACCATAAAGTTGGGTTATTAGCTACACGAGCAGTTATGGAAGAGGACTTTTATAAGGCGCGGTTGATTGAGAAGTTTGGTTTGGAAGTCGTCGTTCCAGATGAAGAATTTCGATCCCAGGTGGACAGTCTGATTTTTAATGAGTTGAGCAAAGATCCCATTCTAGAGGACGTCAAGTCTTCTTTCCATACAGCTTATGGCAAACTTGTCGAAGAACACCAAGTCGACTGCATTGTACTGGCATGCACGGAACTTAGACTTGTATTCAACAAGGAGGACTTCAGTGTGCCTACATTCGAAACTACTTCATTGCACGCCCAGGGAATTGCAGAGTGGACTCTTGAGCATTAACCACATGGAATATATTTGTCTATTTTAGCACATCAGTATCATCGTTAGAGATTCCTATAGATAACTATGAAATTTTCACGACTCCTTTTGTATTGGTTTGTTTACATTGATGAAGAATACAAGAGTTTTAGTTAGACAGATATTACTGGTGAGAAGAAGCATCCTAGTATTATGATATTGATACTTTAGCAATGATTTGATGATTATGATGGGATGTTACACGTTGCTAGAAGAGCAATTTGAGTGCTAAGTTGGAAGCTCTTTATGTGAGATAAAAGTTAACAGATGAACATTTGGCTTAAATATTTTAAATTTTATTTCAAGTGTATTTCTTGGTAATGGGAACTTTGAGAGCTCAGGAACTCTAAAAATATGTTTAATTTTGCAGAGCATAAGACAAAGATTAAAATAACCCATTCTCCTACTGTAGGATTAATTAACAATAGTATCCTTAGACTAATATTTGGACATAACACCAAGTAAAAATCTTAAAGGCACTTGTCTTCAGCTATTGGACCTTTAGCAATTTCTTATCCCACATGGCGATAGGTGATTTTCAGGTATTTAAGCCAGTGCAGTGACATCCATCTCCAGTGGGCATCCAACAGGGAGTTTAGCCACCTGAACTGAAGTACGGGCTGGCTTTGACACAAAGTATTCGCCGAAAACTTTGTTCACTGCGTCGAAGTGGTCGTCGAGATTCTCAAAATAAATCTAATTCAACTTCATCAGTTATTGATAGCATCTACAATATTTCGAGTTGCTTACCGTGACCTTGACAACCTTCTCTAGGCTTGAGCCGGCTGCCTCGAGGACAGTCTTTGTATTCTGGCACATCTTATGGGCCTTATCCGTAATAGTACCGGGAACAACCTTTGCGTTGCTGTCGGTTGGGACCTGGCCGGCGAGAAAAACAAATCCAGCCGCTCTAATAGCTTGAGACTAGAGTGCAAAGTCAGGATTCAATAATGCTACCGAAATATTGTGTATAATAAGTTCATGCTCACGTAAGGGCCGATAGCTAGTTAACATCCTGTTAGTAGAGAATGAAGCAACAGCTTTTGAGAGTTAACATACGGATAACGGCTTTCTCAGTGAAGATGATATCAATATCCTGGTTGGACGCCATTGTGAAGTTCTTAACGAATATTGTCGGTGTATTCAAAGGAGAAGCGAGATGAAAGTGTTTGAGTTGCTGAGCTCAAATATGTAAATGAAGGAGAGCATTGACACATTTATAGATGTTTTTTTCTATAGATTTGTCTTGTCCAGTGCCACTCCCTCTTGCTCACCAGTCCTCTTGTTACCAATCAAATAGATGATGCCGAAACTCGGCCTTGAGACATACTGAAAGACGCTATGTGCGCCTTGCCCAATTTTGACTGAGCCTGAGTGTAGCCGTCAAGAACACCGCATCTAGAAAGATTTCGACTTCCTTCCCGATCGGTTGTTTCGGACTTCGAGAGTGCACACCAATTAAATCGATCATTAACGTCCCGGATCCGGGATATAACTCAAGTGACTTAGTGCATTAGCGTGTCCAAAGCAATCAACTACCACAAACTCTATTACATATGCTCCAACCTATATGAATAGTTGTTCTGTAACTGGACATACTAGTGTCGTGTCTAGACTCGATTGATTGGTCGAGTCGGACTTTGACGCCCAGGATCAATCAAAGGCGTATGCGTTGGATCTGAGTTTGATAACATTTAGTCAGATCTAAGCAGTCGTTTTCGTGTCGTTCTAGATAATAGAGACATTGCAGTCGTAATGTTTATCGGCCAACTCGTGGTTATGGCGTAACAGGAAACAAGACATCATACTGGTCCTGATGGCATATTGTTGTCTATCAGAGACTTGTAATATTATGCAAATTACCCCCTTTGCAGTATTAGTAGCATACACTTCTGCAATTCGCTACTGCTCTTTTCCAAATCACGCGTAGAATGGCAGAAGGAAAACTCATTGCGGGTGCTCTGCTCGATTTTCATAGCAAAGTATTGAGTTATAATGTGGAGACCCTTTGGGATGCACGGCAAAAGAGTGGAGGATTTGGTTATCTCCATTCTGTCCTCTGTCACCACCGAAGGCATACAAAAAGGGGAAGACAGACTCCTGAACTCTTTTGCTAGATAGAGAGGCAGGTACCTGAATACACGCTTCTGAAGAGATATTGCGCCCGATCAGAGAATAACCCATTCGTGGAGACTAGAACGAAGTCATTTGGTCGAGAACCGAAAACGACCTCTGGACGTAGGTCAGAGGCTGAGCCGACCCCAATGCTACCGCAGTCTCAAGACAGAACCTGGCTATCTACGCAGTAAGGGAGGCTACCTCATGCCCTCCCTTCGTGCCCGGGCTAAGCAGCTTCAGGATCAGCCGCATAGAGGCTCCTCCATGAAATGTTGATGAGCAGTGGTGGTCTTGGTGGGTAGGCTGAGTTGAGGAGTCAGTTCGTCTCGCTCTCAGTGTATCTAGTCATGGACAACGGCAGTGTCATCTACGCGAAGTCTGCAGGCAATTTTTATAATGTACTACGTCTTATTCTTCATCGCCGTTGCCGTCTCTGCTGGGCCGAGAACAGCGTCAATGTATGCCGCAAGGATCTCGTCGCTGGAGTCGTCCCGGGTCTCGCGAAAGGTGGCCTTCTTTCCTTGGAGGCGGTCCCAGAGCATTGCGCGCCCGCAGATGGCGGTGCGCCGCTGCCACCCTACCACATCTTGATGACCTCGTTGAGGTAGCCTCGGCTTGGAAAGAACACGACCACGCCGTCGGGGGCTACCGTGCAGAGGTTCAGAAGGGCCATGCCGAGGTCGCGGACCATGCCAGGGCTGCTCCGCTTCTGGAAGCTGAAGTCGAACGCGGAGGGAGGTCGAGTACCGGCGCGGTGGCGCCTCTGCGGCCGCATCGAATCACATGCCATATTTTTGGACTACTACTGTAGGTATCAAGTAATAAACTTTTCTTTTAGGTACATGTAAGATACATGTAGATAGAATAAGCTACCCCTCTTTTAATCATCACGCTCCAGCCCACCAAAAATCCACAGGTATTCCAGGTGCCTAATTTAACACATATCTCAGAAATCTCTAGTCTACAACAAACCTACACCAAAACAATAATGTAAATACTAAAATTAATTTATTCATCTCTGCCCTTCTCACTAAGAAGGGTCTTCTAGACAGGGTATATATATAAATTCCAAGTGGAGGTCTCGCTCTTCTGTCTTAGATGTCCTGCTTCTAGTCAGGGGGGGATCCCTGACAGTCTAGATAATGAGTGTAGGAACGCTCGCGACAACGCCGCCGCGTGCCTTGTTAGCTGATCTAGTCGCTGACGGAGTATGCCGGCCGCACTCGTGTCAGTATTGTCGCATAATTCGCGCCCAGGAACCCGACGCCTCAAGCGAGATCTTCAATCCAAGCCAAGAGCGGCGATGGCATAGTAGCGATCAGGACACGTACAAGATTCCGATCGCTACAATCGAGGAATACTCGAGTAATGGATGTTTATTTTGGGGAATGATCCAGCGTAAAATCCAGAGGGACATACGGTGGGAAAACGGACAACATTCGATGGCTGATGACAAGGTACCGGGGACCGACACCTTCAACGATACGGCTCTACTTTGGCAGGGCGAGTCTCGTACCGGCGCAACAAGTGACCCCGCCATTGCAGTCATTAAAATTCAGTTCGTTCGGCACTCAACGGATTTGGTCTGTTTCGAGGTCACGCTGGGTCTGGTGTATTCGAAGGATTCCGACTACGTTGAGAATTGGATAAGGTTTCTCGCGGTCCGGCGGCCAGGTGAGCAAACTTACCTATCATCGGTCAAGGACTGCGACCTCCTTCCAATCAGCTAACTAGAGCTATTTTAGGTAGCGCCGAAATTCAACAAGAGCGGGCGTCTCTTGCAGTTTGTCCCATCAATACACGCCCGGGCTCCGAGAAGTCCTTTTCGCTGTACCGCAGCTGGCTCTATCACTGTAGGTCAGGACACAGCTGCAACATCGACGAGCCTCCCAAGTCCTCACCTCGAAGACTTCTGGAGATCATGAAATCGCCCGGCAGCCCCGGATCGGTGAGGCTCGTGAAGACAGAAGGGTCTCCAAGTCAACCCTACGCAGCCCTCTCATATTGCTGGGGGCCGAAGCTACAGAAGGTGATCTTGACCGCGGACACTCTGGACGGCCTTCAGAACGGCAGACCCTTGGCCGACTTCGACCCGACAATTCGAGATGCAGTACATACCGCGGGAGAACTAGGCTTCTCTTATATCTGGATCGACGCCCTGTGCATCATGCAAGACAGCGACGCGGACAAGGCGGCAGAGATCGGGAAGCTAGCGAGGATATACTCCTACGCGGCGCTTACGATTGTGGCTTCTCGTGCCTCATCTGTCGAAGAGGGCTTTCTGGGCGACCGGGCGCCGCTCGGGGCGGAGAGACCAGATCTTGTGTATGAGATCCCATTTCACCACCGAGATGAGAGCCTAGAAGACGAAAGCCTCATATTGGTTCCTCCCTTTGAGCAGCAGCTCCAGCAGATGGTCCGGTACTATGGCGAGGAGCCAGAGCCGTGGGACTACAGGGCCTGGACGCTGCAGGAGCGCCTGCTCTCGCGCCGCGTTCTCAAGTTTGGAAAGCTTCAGACGAGCTGGACCTGCCAGGCCGGACAACACCATTCCGCATTTTCAGATGGGTGGAACACCTCCCAGCCAGCCGTGGGAACCGAGGACCGAATCTCGGATGTCACAAACGAGACAATTATGGAGCGCGCCGGTTCACTCATGCGAAGCGTCGCCCCTGGTATTCCAAGTGGTCTCGGAACAGTAGATAGCTCGCCTGCACACGAAAGACGTTCGGCATACTTGAAGGATTGGCACAGCCTAGTCGATATGGCGACGCAGCGGAGGCTAACCTTGGCTGCAGACCGCCTCCCTGCCGTGGCAGGCATTGCCGAGAGATTTGCCGGTGTTCTGCAAGACGAATACATCTGCGGCCATTGGAGATCCAGCCTCCCAACAGGACTGCTCTGGTGGGCTCACATAAGACAAAGTGAAGCTGGAACCACAAAACGCGAACGGCAAAGCGGCTACCTTGGCCCGTCGTGGAGCTGGGTTAGCTTCAACGGACCAGTGCTCAGCAACTTCGCGGCCAGGTTGCACCCTGCAACGGTGGCAGACCCAGAATTTACCATCCTAGACTGTCGAGCCGAACCTTTCCACCCAGAAGCTCCATTCGGGACTGTCAAATCTGGTCTCTTAAGGGTGCGTGGATATCTGGCCCGCGTGGACACCAACGTCCTTTTTCGGCTGGAGTACGGCGGAGAATTCCACAAATGGGACGAGCCTTCGATCTATGATCCCGAGCACCTGCCCCGAGAGAGTTACTCGCTGGCATTTGACTACCCGGAAGAGGTGGAATTAAACTTGGACACGGGCGAGTACCCCGCGTATCCGCGGCCGGTCTGCCTGCTGGTGGTGGCGCACGCGAATGGCGACCCGGCTGGCTTGATACTCCTCCAGGGCGAGAAGACAGATGATCCCTACACGCGGCTCGGGATGTTCAGCACAAGCAGGAGTTACATGATGCGGAAGAGTGAAGAGGAAGATGTGGAATTTGAGGATCGCCGTCGAAAGTTGTTGAAGAAGTTTTGGGGCAGCGCGGAGCCGCAAGAGATATCCATTGTCTAACATTATATACTACTTAATTTTGGGCCGCAGCAGCAGGCAACCTTGTCGAGAGGGGGAATATAGCAATGGACTGCGTTTTGTTCGATGAAGACAGTCACAAAGTATGCTCTGATAACATCGTCAGTGTAAAGAGAGGGCAGGTCTGGTAGCGTAAACCACCTACTTCGGAAACTTTTAATCGTATCTAGCCTCCTAAAAAGGTGGCAGATACTTGTGAGAATATCAGGCAAGCTTTCCCCTGTATGGCTGTGTCTTTAGTGTCTAGCTAATCTCCATCGATTAGGGCTGATATAATGAGGTCGCGTTTAAAGGTTGATTTGATGACTTGGCTGGTCGCATGTAGAACCACATATACGGTTGTTTATGTCAGAATGAATGGCCAGACCAGATGCAGCATTTGGCAGGTTAGTAGCCTTTGATAGCTCCACAACGTAATATTTAGTGCAGTTCGCTGTCATCCTTTTCTCCGCAGCTATTACAAGTGGTTGAGATTCCTTGCTGACCTCAGAAGACACGTGGGAGATGTTGAGTTATAAGGTATGTACTCTGACATGTGTCTAAGGAGATCGATCCTTTTTGTGCTAGTACAGTGGCCTAGTGGCAGTACTTGACAGGAGACAGAACATTAATCAAATGCTGCTTATTCCTGTAATCCATTCATGTCCAAGACGACCCCCTGCTTTCACGTGCTGCTCCGTACCTTCTTCTCTGTTGAGGGATCCCAATAGGCCACTGTTTCAGTGTATAAAGGGTCAATCCCCTTGCACTTAGTTACAGTACTCGTACCTATAACTCACCATGATCGTAACACAGTGTCAAAGAGCACATAGCTATAACAATAATTAAGCAAAATTCTGGAGCCCATAGCTCTCAGGATCTCCTCTGGCATTGAATCTAAACTTGCTAGCACCTTATTCGGCAGTGCGTAAAGAGTGCCGCACAGTGAGTGCTTTCAAACTAGTCTAGGGCATCACACCGGTGTCAGAACGCGACTTCATTACCCCGGTAGGTAAGAAACCCGGGAATATTGTGGGTCTTTTTGCGCGGTGAGGTACGGTTGGCGGCATTGAAAAATGGACACTGGCAAAACTCCATTGGCGGGTTCAACCCTGTAACAGTATTACCTCCCTTCCATTCACATAGTGGCCTTGGCGGTGCTTGGCTGCTTATGTTTGTCTGTCTCTGATTAAAAGACCCAAAAGATGACGTGAGACCATCTCCAAAATCCTATAAGTTCCAGCATATTTAGACAAGTCCATCACTGCTGCCGCTTCATCTAGATCTTTTCATCGCACTAAGTTTCTTTTCCTGCAAGCCCATCATGTTTCTCCTACAGGGGCAAGCCATACTCTACACGGGCCTCGCGCTTGTCGTCTATTCGGTCGCCGGGACGCTTCTTGCCGCCTTGCGCTCTCCCATTGCGCATGTCCCCGGCCCATGGTACACCCGCTTCTCCCATCTCGGCAACACAATCGCACGCATTCGCGGACAAAAACACGAATGGACCTACGGCTTGCACCAGCGCTACGGCCCTGTCGTGCGCATCACCCCCAACGAGGTCTGCGTCCGCGGACCCGTCAACTTCCAGATAATCCATCGCATGGGCTCTGGCTTTGCAAAGGGCCCGCTGTACGCGAGCGTCCGGTTCCCGCTGGGCGATCCTAACGCCGCACACAATTTGTTTAGCCTGCAGCACGCGAAACCGCATGGCGAGCGGCGACGCGTGTATTCGCGCGTGCTCACGGCGGCGAGCTTGCGGCAGAGCTGGGAGCCGCAGATACGGGAGGTCGTGGAGGCAGGCATCCATAAGATCCACGACGACGCCGTGAACGGCACTGCAGATGTTTTCAAGTGGTGGCGCCTCATCACTGGAGATGTGATCGCGCTGATGGCATTCGGCAAGAGCTTCGGCATGGTGGAGAGCGGCCGCAAGACCCGCTACGTTGAGGCACTGGAGCTCGCCGGCGTCGGAATTGTCCTGAACTTTACTGTGCCCTGGCTATTGCGTGCTGCAAAACTGGTCTCGGCGTTGCTTCCGGAGGGCAGCTTCAAGACGATAGTGGAAGCCAACCAGATTTTGTATCAGCAGTCTAGCTTAGCTGTCGAAGGAGTGAAACGAGCCGCGATCGATACCACTGGTAAAGAAAGACGAAACTTGTTCACACATGCTTTTGCTCTGCTAGAAGAAGCCGATGCTGCTCCCGGCCAAGAGCAGAGTGCGGGACACGGCATTGGCAAGATAAGGCAGCCCTTGACAGACGATGACATCCGATCTGACACCTCCATGTTCATGTTCGCAGGCTCCGACACAACGTCCAATACATTGACGTTCCTAACATGGGCTGTGCTCAAGAAGCCTGATCTTCAGCGCCGTTTAGAGGAAGAGGTGGCCGGCCTGCCTGCCGATTTTGATGATGTAGCACTTGAGAAGCTGCCGCTCCTGAACGCCGTAATCCATGAGACGCTACGAATGTATGATCCTGCTGCTGGCCCGCTGGCACGTATCGTACCTGAGGGTGGCATGGAATTCAGTGGAATATTCTTGCCAGGAGGATCGATTGTTAATTCGTCCATCTGGGATTCGCACATGAATGAAGACGCATTCGCAAATCCACGCGTGTAAGTGAAGACATACATTCATGTGTCATTCTACCCTGATTCTGACTGTCTGGCTAACGGACCTTGTTCGATAGGTTCGACGAAACAAGATGGTTAAATCTCACCCCGGAACAGAAGAAGTCCTTTGTGCCTTGGGGGATTGGAGCCCGAGCTTGCTTGGGGCTGCACCTAGCTCAACTAGAGCTGCGCCTAGCCACCGCTCTCTTCTTCCGAGTCTGTCATGGGGCAAAGATCGCCAAGAATACCCCAGATGAAGACATGGAGCCGAGGCTTCAGTTTGTGCTGTTTCCTAAAGGCAGGCATTGCGATGTTACACTTCGAGCAGAGCAGTCTAAATAAATGGACGACAATCTCCTTGAGGTGTGTTAATAGCTCGGAAGGCTTGGATCTAGAATGTGATATGCAACTAGAAATAAGAGTTAACGACTCTGGACATCTGGATTAGAGAATAGTATTACGACGTGAATTAGGATTAAGAGAGCAAATAACTCCCATCCGTGGTACTTCCATTTCATAACAACTGTGTTAAATTCTTGCATAGGATAGGAACAAGGTGCATCTCTCTGCTCAGACTTCAAAAATCTTTCGAAGGATCTTGAAGATCGATAATATCAGTTGCATAAAGAATTAAGTCCTAGGATGTGAAGGAAACTTCTCGGAAGTGTAACTTGCGCATAATAACCCCAATCTGCAAATGTCTTATAAATTAACAGATCACGATACAAGTAACGAGAGCTTATTAGCACCAACAACATAACCTTTCTCAGAGCAGGAAAATCTCCTCATGCCGTGCTCGGTGTGCCTCAATGTATATGTATGAGCATATATTTTTCTATCATACATAGTTGTGATCATATTTTAAGCTTCCCTCGTTTTTGTCGAGGCACGGCCAAAAAAAAAAAAGACCTATTTTCAGACATCTAAGGTGAAACATATGTTTGAGACTTACAAAATGTTATCTGATTCTTATTTAAACGCACTCTTCTTCTTATAGAGTTAATTCTTGAACTGTTTCAAGGGCGAAACCCTTTTTTGCTACGATTTGTTCATTTATAGTAGGTCAAGACACATACAACTTCAATTTTCAATAATGTGAGAATTTTTCTGAGGGCAAAACCAGGAAATCATGTATACAAGTATCCAAGAAAGCAGATTATATTTGATACCGGGAGAGGTCTCATGTCATCTAAACGTCCTCTTCCTTTTTCACGTAGTCTTCTTTTTCTTGAGCAACCTCAATAGCCTCTATATTGAGAGTCTCATCCGCGGACAAAAGCGAATCGTTTGCCGGGAATATTTTGCTGAGAGCGACGTATACGATGAATGCGCTGAGCATGCCATAGTACCACACGAGATCGGCAATATACCGGGCGCCGCCGATGTCGACGCTGGGGTTAATGTTTTGCACAAGAGATGGCATGGCGGGACCGATGCCACAGACCATAGCGACGGCCGCACGCCAGTTGACGCCGCTGCGGAACCGGTAGCGGCCGTGCGGCTGGTAGAGCCCCGGCACGTCGACGCGCTTCTGCTTCACGACCCAGAAGTCAGCCATGCTGATGGCAATGATCGGCGCCAGGAAGACACCGAGGCTGGCCATGAAATTAAGCAGGCTCTCGGCGCTCGTAATGATCTTCCAGGGGACCATAGCCCAGCCGCCGAGCACGGTAGCGATGACAGCGGCGCGGCGCAGGTCGATGTACTTGGGCCACAGCGAGGCCATGTCGTTACTGACGCTGATGACGTTGGCGCTGACGTTGACACCGATCTGGGCGACCATCCAGGCGAAGCCGCAGTAGAAGGCTCCGGCGCGGGCGCCAGGCGAAGTCCATTTTGACGCCAGTGTCAGTGGGTCCCAGATGTACTCGCCATAAACGACATGTGATGCCGATGCGCTGATGATGCCGAGCATAGCCAGCCAGAAGCAGATGAGAGGGAAGAAGACGGCTTGGGCGTACATGGTCTTCGGGTTCTTAAGGTACCGCGTAAAATCCGAGATGTTGGTGCCGACCGTTGACCAGCTGCCCGTCTGGCTAGTCAACGTGGAGACGATCAGCCATGCCCTGGTTGATCCGCTGACTGTCGGCCTCTGAATCCAGATGTTGCCTGAGCCGCCAGCCATGCGGCATATAGCGATTGTAGTGCCTGTGGCAGCCGTGACAGTTACGAAAGCCTTGAACACAAAGAACCATTTGAGCTTGTGAGGGCGGATCAGCAGAAAGGGCAGCTGTAGGGACCAGAACAAGAAGTGACTCAGCAAGCCTTGTGATGTGATTCCCGCCGAGGCCGGCAAGTGGTTTGGAAGATTCTGATAGCTAGGCCAGATGGCTGTAAGCATGACAGTCATGGCAGTGCTGCCCGTGTAAGTCTGGATGGAGTGCCAGAAGAGAGCGGTCACCATGCGGCACACGACGGCAAACTTAGAGAAATGATAGCCAAATGAAGCGCGAATCCACACGGGAAATGGAACGCGCAAGCGAGCTCCTGGGGCACCGTTGAAAGCGATGACTACAGCCATGACGCAGGAGCCAACCAACACACAGTATACAGCCTCCCGCCAAGTCAAGCCAATAGCGAGCACAGAGGCGCCGATCTCCCAGCTCTGGGCGCTGAGGATGTCACTCAGCCAATAGCCGAAGATGGACCACGCAGTCCAGACTCGGCGCTCGATCGGTGTAACATCGAGATCAACGTTGGTCCAAGTGCCTTCAGGTGCAAAGCTGGTTTGTTGCTTGGGGAGGACCCAACCATCAATGTGGCGCTTTTCGCGGATTGACTCTTTAGCCCTAGTGGCTCTAGCATAGACTCGATCCATGGTGAATGATACAAAATGTTCTTGTTTTAAGGTGTTTCAGTACTGTTGATTGTTCCCTTTGACGACCTGTCGCTCTTGGTTTCCATGTGCGCCTTCTAATTTCGACATTTAAGCGTCCAAATCTCACCATTGTCTACGAGAGAAGAAAACCCCATCCATTTCGAAAGCTGCCTCTTCCACTATATAAAAAAAATACTTATCTCAACAACCAGGGTCCGATTTGAAGATTTTTCTGATTTCCTGTAAGTCATTGATTAAAATGGCCCATCGCGATCCCGATTGGAGATTTAGCTCGCGGAGATGTCCATTTTTATCCTTATCTCTTCGACTGCAATAGGAGATGGCCGCTCTGGGGAATAAGCAGATCTAGTGCGGCGAACAGATAGCCGATAATTTAAATACAAAACAATTTTTAGCTACCTTATTTTGAGAAACTCTTTAATGGCTTCATGTTACATCGTACGGCATAGGCAGAAAATACAAAAGAGCAGACAACTGAGGGTAACGCCAGAGCCTCTTATTTCTAAAAGATAATTAGGCAAAATGAATGTAGAAGAGCTCACTATCGACGCTGTCCATGATGCGTACCGTAAGGGCACTTACACCTGCCGCGAGCTGACGGCGGCTTTCTTGGACCGCATCGCGACTCTTGACAAGAGTGGCCCTCGGATCAGTGCCGTATGGGCTGTGTCATCTACGGCGCTGGACGAGGCCGAGGCGCTCGACCGCCACTTTCAAGACACAGGCGCCTTTAAAGGCCGCCTGCACGGCATCACCGTGCTCGTCAAGGACCAGGCGGACACTGCCGGTATGGCAACTACGTACGGCTCAGCCTCATGCGCCCACAACGTGCCGGACAAAGATGCCTTTATCGTGCAGAAGCTCCGCGCCGAAGGCGCCGTCATCCTAGGCAAGACGAGCATGCCAGACTGGGCGAGCTCGTGGTTCTCCGCATCGTCCGTCACCGACTTTACCTTTACACACAACCCATATAAGCTCGGCTATGACGTCGGCGCTTCGTCCGGCGGATCAGCGGCCGCCGTCGCCGCCAACTTTTCCATATTGGCCGTCGCCGAGGATACAGGCGGTTCGATCCGGTGTCCGTCGTCGTTCAACAACGTTGTCGGCATCCGATGCACGCCCGGACTCATCAGTAGATCCGGGTTCTGTCCGCTGCTCAAGCCGCAGGACACCCCGGGCCCCATGGCACGCACTGTAGAAGACTGCGCACGGATGCTGGACTGCTTGGTGGGCTACGACCCGGCAGACGAATACACGGCGGTGGCAGTGACGGCCGGCGCTGCCGCGGGCAGCAGTGGGAGCTATGCGTCTGGCCTCGACCCGAAGGCAATCACACGTGCGCGCATCGGCGTGATCCGCTCCATGTTCGGCGCGGACACAGATCCGGACTGTGCCGCAGTCAACGCCGTCGTGGGTCGCGCCCTCGACGCCCTCGTCGCCGCCGGCTGCACGCTTGTCGACATGGACATCGCCAACCGCGAGCACCTCACCGCCTACGGGTCCCTATACGACCAGCGCTCGCGCGCCGATATCAACGCGTTCCTCGCGACGAAGCCGCACCTGCCACAGGACGTAGCCGACGTAGTGCCGCCGCCGCCCGATTATCTGCACCCAACGCTTGACTTCACCGCCGTCTTCTGCCACGGACCCAAAGACCCCGTCGCCGACAGTGCCGCCACCTACCTGCCCCGCCTGCTCGCTCGCCAGTCTTTCCAGCGCCAAGTCGTCGGCGCCATGGCTGCGAACCAGGTCGACGCCCTGCTATTCCCAGACGTCCGCGTACCACCACCGCGCCACGAAGATGCCACCAACGGGCGCTTCCCCACGTGCTGGGACTTCCCCATCAACACGCTGCTGGCGAGCACGACGCGACTGCCAGCTATCAGCGTCCCGGTGGGCTTCACTGACGAAGGGCTACCAGTCGGGATGGAGCTTATGAGCTGGGAGTATCGAGAAAAGACACTGCTGGAACTGGCAAAAGGAGTCGAGACACTGATCGGCGCTCGTCGAGCACCAAAACTGTGAGACATCAATACATTCAGCTTAGCGTCAGTTTCTGTATCGTATAATCGGCCTTGCTTGGTCACTCGTGCTCTTCAGGAACAATCTACTGGTTCGCTATGTTTAAGTTTAGCGCGGCCGAACAGCCAAACAAAAAGATTAAATTTAGTAATTGCATATGCACGATGTTTCTATATTTTCTCAGAGTTACGGGAGTCCCGGGATCTCAAGCAGTCAATGCCGGTCATTTGGGATGGTGCCTAACGTGCCTACAGCAATTCTGAACACAGCTAGAACGAAAGTGCGGCGATAAGGTCCCACTCCGCTGCAGTTCAAGTGAGGCTCACAACGTAGCTCTAAGAAGTAAGCCTTGCGACGCCCAATGGTGTTTTCCTCTCTTGATAAACAAGTTGCTTTGCTCCTCCAATCAGTATCCACATAAAACGCCGCGGCGTATACTTAACCCAATTCGTAACTGCAGTAATATTGAAATTGACACTGCCACTCTTTTCCGAGAAACATATGTCCTTCTTACATTTGTCTTCTGCAAGCCAGCGGAGATATTTTTGTCTAATTCTGCCTTTCAGAGCCGCATAAGCTTCTATCGCTGAATTCTGTCTGTGTCTCTCTTCACCTCTCCCCTTCCCACCCCCCCCCACCCCCCACTCCTTTTTTTTCGCCCTTTCACCCCTTTTTGGTTTCTTTTTCCCTCGCTTCTTACCACCAGCCTAAGTGATGGCCAGGCCACCACAATGGCATTGCTATCACGTCTTTCTCTGTATTTCTAAGAGGTACGAAGTACTAGTAGTGCCATATGTGGCACCCTGCTGCAGAACGCCTTTATTTCGCAATGTCTCAAACTAAATAGTGCTGTAGTTCTCAGCTTTACAGTACACAATGCTGCTCCAGCTGTCATTTTGGAAAGGGGAAAAAAGACCGAAACGGATACTAGGAAGCACAACTTTTAAGCAATATTTACACATGTGATATATAATTCCATAACATTTGCATATTATTACCGGTTCATTACAAAGTTTGTGGGGAAACTCGGCTGGTCCTTTGCTGCCGTCTTCAGACCGTGTCGCTCAATTTCGTGGTATTAATCCCAGTATGTCACAAAGAAGCTTTATTAATATTGGGTGGATTAAATATTATGTCTATGAACGCTATGTGCCTAATTGGTTGTACAAATATGCATTACAACTCCTCAACATTCGTCCAAGGGCGCATCATGCGGCTCTGCTTTGTCTGCAATACAGTCTTCCAGAAAAATTATAATGTTACAGTCCCAATTGCATACTACCATATATTTATAGACAGGTCTTGTACGTCAAAGGTCACAAAACTTGGTGAATAGTACGCCTCTGATCCGAAAGCGAAGTAGCCAATGTAGTCAGTGTTCACTGGCACGGCATCGAGACCCAACTTGGGAAGGACCGTCAGCAGCGGCCGAACGTTGCCGTTGAATTTCGTGGCCGTCTGCTGGCAAATCCAAGTTAAGACAGTCTGGTTTTTACCATTTATACCACCGTAGAGCGTACTTCACATAGTCCGGTTAGTTCTGTGACCGTCAAGATTCAAAGTAGGAGAGACTCACAAATTCAAACCCTGCACAACTTGGGTGCCCAAAATACCGTTGGCCTGGCCGACCGGCTCTGTAGACTTGCCAAATACGCCAAACCACACCATGACTTCGTACTCGGCCTTGTCCGTGAGCTGCGCTATGTCCGGGTCGCTATCGAAGAACATGTCGATAGCCACGTTCGCACTGAAGTCAACATCGACAGACGCGCGCTTGCTCGCCGTACCCACAATTGGTTTCCCGCCGGTCTCGTACGCCCATTGCACGTCGAGGCCCATCTCCGAAAAGGAACCAAGCTTGGCTGGTAAAATATTGCGAACCTCAATATTAGGAAAAGCGTGCACCGGCTGGATAGTCGGGCCTTCTGGGTATTGCCATGTGGCAGTCCATTTCGGCGCCGTCGTGTTAGTAGCATATGTATCGTTGTTGTTTGTGGTGACCTTGCATGGCATGTGTCAGCAGTGCTTGTCCGCGCGGTGAGATACGGATCACGGTGCCGGCGGAGGCAGCCGGGGCCTTGCGCCGACACAAGACGGATCAGACGAGCAAAAAAAGGACTCACGTTCAGGCACAGGCTGCCAGAAGTGCCCTTGGTCCAGCCCCATTGATTTGGGTTCACTATAATGTGCGAATAATTGTCAGGACAAATAAATAAAAGCGACGATGTAAAATTAGCGCGGCGCGCGACGACGACGATGCGTCTCTTACATGTGTAGTTCTGTCCCGTAGTGTTGACCAAGACCGTAGCGTACTGTTGGCAGTACTCCGAGATAGTGACACCGCCATGTGTCGTGGTTACGTTTGGTTTATTGCCATCCCAGCCGGTTGTTTCGTTTGTAGGTCCGTAACCACCACCGCCGTTGCCGCCGACAGCTCCACCAGGATTCGAAAAGAGAGGTGTCTGTCCGGTAACTTGGCGGTAGTAGTCAACACCAGAGAGAACGCCGGCGGTACCGCCGATCGGTGCGGCGATAAGGCCGGCGTTGAGCACCGTGAGAAGAATAGTCGCGAGCATGTTGGTGCTTAAACGGCAGCAACTGTCACGGCCGGTTGAAAGAATCGCGCGTCCAGCCTATATGCGATTTTCACTTTTTGCAAAAAAGGAGCATTTTGTACAGAGTAGGCTACAAGAACTACCTAAGAAGGGGGGGGAGGACTTTAGGGATATTGTGTGTGGGACGCCTTGTCGGCGCTGCAGGTAGGCGGCGGGCTGATATTCATGTCTAAGAAAGACTCCGACATTGATTGGTGACGAGGCGAACTGATAAGCTTGCGTCTCGACGAAAGTGGAAACCTTCACAACAACACAGCTAATCAGCAGATTACGCTACGGGTCTAATCTAGGGTAGGAGCGTGGCGCAGATCGTGCCCTTTTAATGTCGTTTTTTCGTACCCCTGTATTGATAAGTGATCCTTTTTTGCGTGTGCGCAGAACCTGGCTGCGCCGGATCTCTTAATAGAAACTTCATATCTCACCAGCATAACAAGTACGAAAAAAGGCGTCAACCTAAACCGTTCTTGGGTGCGATAAGGTGTTTTCCCTCATAACAGCCCCTTTCAGCTCGTCCGCCAAGGCTAGTCTTATTATTGCCATGTTGTGTGTGGTACTGATAACAGCGTTTGACCCATTGGTCACCCCCCCTAATATTGGCCCTCGTTTGGCGGCGGTCTTAGCGATACGCCCCCCTAAGACGTACTCCTCGTATCTGACGGGCGTCGATGTCTTGACCTCGAAGGGAAATCTCTCTCGCTCAGCCTCTTTCTTTTCTCACGAAGTTGTTTTCTGTTTGTTCTGTTTTCTAGGACCAAAAATCCCTTCCCATCGCTTGGTTTCTTCTTTTTTTCTGTTTTTGTACATTACCTGTCGGTCGCTTCAGAGAATTCATTCGCTAATCTCCATATATCACCAATTTCATTTGTTACGATCGTTTCTCGTTTTGAATTTCTTTGGATTTTTAATCTGTTTAATTCGTTTTTCCCATTGTCAATTCGATTTTTCATTCATATTTGCATTCACCATCCCGTCGTTCGCTTCAACATTAGGAGGATAATAGATGGAGGCCCCCCAGGAAGGTATGGGGGAGAAAGCCGAAGCTGCCGTCTTGATCCGTGAAGATGAGAAGACAACAGCTTCGGAAAACAAAGACCAGGTGACTGTAGTTCCTGGTGAGCAGAGTGCTGCTTCAGCAGACCGGGAGCAGCTGATTGCCATTCCCGGTGAGCAGAACGCCGCTCCGGAGGTCCCAAATATCAGATCGGTCACGCCTACGACATTTGGGCTGTCATTCCCCGGCCCCAGCAATGCTGCACAGCGCTCGTCACGGCCCAGCACGCCGATGCCAATTCTGGATCAGCAGCTCACCGCTGAGAGAATTTCCGTGCCATGGTCACCTTCTCCAGGTCCCAGCGTGCGTTTCAGCAGTATCTACGATGCACAGAGCGAGTTCCCTTCAAGTTCTACGTCGCTCAGAAGCAGTCAGGTAGGGATCACTCCTCTTTTTTTTAGTTATTATTTTATACCATGTTTCATTTGGTTTTAGTTTTTTTTTTTTTTTTTTTTTTTTTTTTTTCCATGGGTATTATTACATATGGTGTATCTAACTTCCATGACCGTCAAGGTTTGATGATCCCACGAGGGCTGGGATATATGCGTATGTCGTATGTAGCCGCTTTGTCTGCAGCTGCAGCTGCTTGCCATGTTGGGTAGGAAAGCTTCGATGCTTCCATTTCACGGTCCTCTCTGCCCAGCGAATGGGATAAATTGACCAATTTTGCAGGCCAGAAGAGGGAGAGCTGTTCTCAGTTCAGTTCTAATTGAGATGCATCTGATTTCGCAGGAATTATCTCTTTGCTGAGCTCTTCTACCAAAGTCGATGAGACCTAACAGCTTACTAGCTTTATACGGACACTCTCCTAGCTCGCATCCCAGGCACAGTTTGCACCACTGACATGGCCACTCTTGCCATCCCAACTGTTGCTCATCTATCTATACCTTGTATGTTGCACCTATGAGCACGTACGTTCGGATGCGTCTTCTCCGGTCCGATGTTGTTTTGCCGTTCATCAGTATCCAGCGACAATACCGGTGGACCTGGTTGGCACTAACAGCAGAGGGAAGCTGGATTAGGTGCTAGCGGCCCCTGGTTGCCAAGAAGCTTGCCGCAGCTTCCCAAGAGACATCGTGCCTCTTCTCGTACTACGTCCAGATGTTTGGAAAAGGGTATGAAAAGTACCGGGAGAGAGGTAGTTTTGGGAGATTGGCAAGGGGAGCACGCTGCCCACCCGAAGAGAGACAGAGAGGGGTGGTGGGTGGATAGCCCACAGATGAAGAGCCGGCGACACAGTTGGTGGTAGTTTAAGATTAGAGGAGCGGGCCTGTGACCCAGTCGCTCGTTTCTCCGCCATTCTTATTCGCTTGCGTTCTTCTTTTGCTTTTCTTTGGTTTCACTCTGTTTCTTCTTCTGCTTTGAATTCCCTTTTTCTTCAACGGTATCTGCATATCATCCTACATACAGTTATATGGCGAAAAATGCATCATATGAGACAAGCGAGGACTTTAAGTTGAATGTCTCGACAATGCACTACACAGCGATTGTCGTCAGAAGGTGAAGGGACGACAGCACAGCCAAGGACACTACGTGCATTTTCAATTTCAACAAATTTATAGTAGCGCGCGAACGAAAGTTTAGCGTAGCAGCTTCCCATAGTCTGCTCCGCAAATGGCGAACGGAGGAAAATCCATGGTGGATCCCCAATGCGGAAACGAGCGAGACGGCGTGCTTTTCTGTGGCGACCGTTGGTTCACGGAGCTTGAGCTCTAAGCCTATGTGCAAGAATGTATGGGTACTCTGAACTCTGCAGATGTGAAGCACGTCTATGGACATTGAGTATTGGCACTGGAGTTTGGGTTAAAGGGCACTTGCTCTCCTCTGCAGACGTAGAAGTATGTAGCAATAGACAAGCGCATGTATGTCTTATCTGTTCGTCCGCACAATGCCCTGGAATGGCTCTGGAAGAGCGACATCTGTGCCCATCTGCAACGTCGCCAGAGAGCCTCAACCCAGCTGAACAAGCTACTCACTGGAGTCTGTGCTCAGAGGGCATTTGCACACTGGCACGCCCCTGCTGAAGAATCATAACAGCACTGCCTCCCTGCACATATCCTACATAGTACGGAGCATATTTCATGTGTGCTAATACGCTTCGTACATAACGACGTACAGGAGAACTCCGTGACTGCATTCCGTCCAGCACGGACCAGCCAGCAGCAGTACCATCCATCTCACCCATGGATCAATCTGGGGAGATCAAGCCAAGATACGAGATGAGTGTGTTTCGAGCGGGTATTACAACTGGGTTCGTAGGAATATTCTGTATCAAGTGGACAGCGTGCTTTCGTCATACTGTAGCGATCCACTGCTCAGTGAAGAAGGAGGACAAGGATAGGCGGATCTCACAAAGGGTCTCGCTCTTGGCCAATTTTCAAAAAAGGACTTCATTCTCCTCATTGCCTATTTCAGCCTCAGTCTGGGCCACACCGCAAGCCGGTAGCAAGCTCACGCTGCCAGCTACAGATGCCGAGCAGTGCGACAGCAGCACATCTCCCGCAGCTGCTATCCAATTGGGTTGCATTTTGGCGGCAAAACGCAGGACAGAGGGCTTGCCTGACATGTCATTATGTGGGGTGGCCAGCAAGAGGTATGCCAGCTCACTCTTTGGCCCGGCCAGCTCACAGCGAAAAACAGAGGAGGACAGAAGGGGCCAGCATCCAAACCAAGCCACCACGTTCAAAAATTCCGAACCAGAGTTGTGTCAACAGAGCTTAGCTTGTGTTCTCCACGTAGATTTTCCCTGTCTTGGCCGTCGCGGATTTTGGCTCCCGCTGGGCTTGCTTCCCTCAAGGAGCAAGGGTGGGTGGGAGGCAGGCAGCGTTTCCGAGTGAAATCGCTGGCCCAGGATTTTCGATTTTTTTCGCGGCGGGGAGGAAAATGAGAAGTGATCCACAGCCCATGCTGGGCAGGCTCAGCCAACCATGGAGCGATTGAGAGAACCTGATTCTGGTTTCTGCGCTGGCCAAAACGGCCGTGTTTTGGTGTTTCAAGCGATCCGAAGGAAAACGCGACGCCCCCAGGACCAACCAAAAACGGTGTGCAGATCCGAGAGAGCGTGTCGTACGCAGCAACGTGTGTGTGAGATACGTAGACATCCTCTCTCTGACCCCCACAACAGCCTATCCCGCCTGCGAACGACGCATCCTACAGAGAGGGAAGAATGAGCTGGTATTTCGGTGAGAAGGATGGGCTGGATCGCGAGGGCGAGTTGGCACGATATGACTGGCCGGATATTTCGAGACGTCGTAAGGCGAGCAGCACTAATGTAGTATACATGGTAGTCTACAGCCACCCCGGCTTATATGCAGCGGTAAGAGGGCATCAAAGAGATTGAGAGATTTCTCTCAGCAGCTATTCCGGAACTTTGGGTCACTTCCAGTTGCTGCCCAACAAATGCGGCAGCTCGCCAGCTGGCGGTGTAAGAGATAGACGCACCGGATTCTTCAGTAGGCAAGGCTCGCTATTTTTCTTTTATGTTTCCCCACGCTGCTTGCATCCGGCTACTAACTGTACGGCGTGCAGCAGTCACAGACTTCCTGCGCTAGAGCCCTATTAACAACTTGTAAAGATATTCTTTGGACGACATGGTATGCTACTTTTTGTTTGGCTTCATCAAGAGCGCGAAATCCGTGCATCCCACTAGGTTCCGAAACGCACAGGACGTCGATGCATGAAGCTGAGAGCCAGGGAACAGGCGGCGATTATTGCCAATACATGGCCCAGACATGCTCTATTCTTGGTACACGCAGCATGCCATTCGTATATTAAGTGAGTGCAGAGCCCAGAACAGACAAGAGAGTGGCCAAGGGACTAAAAAAAAGTCCACAGGTAGCACAGGTTGTGCATATGCATGCAGCTCAAGTAGCTTGGTTACAAGGTACTGGATGAGAAGACAATATGTTCCTCAGCAAAACATCACGTCTACTTCATCACCACATGTGCAAAAACGCAAACCGAAAATTCCTTGCTAAATTCCATAGCTTGAGCAGAAAGCGAGATCATTAAGTACAATATATAAGAGACAAGGAAATAAAAAAATAAAAAAAAATGGAACGCCTTTATCTGGGCTTTGTCGTGACTGGATCGTGAGCTCAGCTTGCTGCCGAGCAACAATAATCAAGAGATGAGTGGTCTAGGCCCATAGGGTCAAGCTAGGGTTTGCTTTCTGTGCTACCTCTACACTTGCCCGGGCGAGATGCGCACTACACAGCCGATTCGATGACTGCTTAGGCCGCCTTCGTCTCGTCTGCCGTCTCTGCGCCGACCAGCACGTTCTCCTTCTCTTCCTCCACCACGACCTTCGGCTCGGCCTTGTCCGTCGCCGGCTCGACAGCAGTTGTCGGGGTCGTCTTCTCCTGCGTCTCCGTCTTTGTCTTGTCCTCCCCGGCCTCCTCGTCTTCTGCCTCCGTCTTGTTTGCGTCGTCGTCCTCAGCCGCGGCAGCGGCGGCGGCAGCAGCAGCGGCGGCGGCCTTCTTCGCCTCCTCTTCCTCGGCCTTTGCAGCGGCAGCGGCGCCGGTCTCGAGGGTGGAGGTGCCGGGCAGCAGGCTCCAGTCGATCTCGCCAGCGGGGCCGTAGCGCTTGACGAGCCAGTCGTTGGCGGCGCGGAAGTGGCCGCAGTCGAAGAAGCCGCGGTGGGCGCTGAGGGGGCTGGGGTGGGCGCTGCGCAGGACCAGGTGGCGGGCGGCGTCGACCTTGCCGACGCGCTTGGCGGCGGGGGAGCCCCAGGCCAAGAAGACGACGCCGCGCGTGCGGCGCTGGGCGACCAGGTCGATGACGCGCTGGGTGAAGCGCTCCCAGCCGTGGTTGGCGTGCGAGTTGGCGTCGTGGGCACGCACGGTCAGACACGTGTTGAGCATGAGCACGCCGCGCTCGGCCCAGGGCGTCAGCAGGCCGCCCTGCTGCGGCGGCGGTGGGCGGAACTGCGGGTAGTCCTTCGCCAGGGCAATGTACATGTTCTTGAGCGACGGCGGCGGCGGCACCGGCGGCTTCACGGAGAAGGCGAGGCCGTGGGCCTGCCCGTGATTGTGGTAGGGGTCCTGGCCCAGGATGACGACCTTAACGTTGTTGAAGGGCGTGTAGCGGGACCTGGTGATGGGGGGAGGGGGATCCAATTTAGCATATAGCAAACGAATTTTTATTTTTATTTTTTAGAAACAGCAAAACATACCACGAGTAGACGTCCTGGGGCGGCGGGAAGATCTTGCGGCCGGCCTCGTGCTCCCGGGCCAGGAAGCGCTTGAGGTCGAGGAAGGACGGCGTGGTCAGCTCGTCCTTGAGCACGGCCAGCCAGCTCTCGCCCAGCGTGTCGATCTCCAGCTTGAGCAGCAGCTGCTGCTCCTTGGTCAGCTTGGCCACCCACTTGGCCTTGTCGAACTTGGGCTCGGCCCGCGTCACGAACGACGCGGCCGACGGCGCCGCGAAGGTGCTCGCGGGCTTTGCTGTGCCGTTGGCGGTCGCCGCCGCGGCCGGCTTGGGGCCGCCGAAGAAGGACATGAGCGAGCTCTGCTGCTGCGGCTTAGCCTTCTTGGGGTCGGCTGCGGCCGCCAGATCGGCGCCGGCCTTGCGTTTGAGGGAAGCCATCGTGGTGAGAAGCGTCGACGCGTGACGTCGGCACAAGAGTGTGGAGGAAGAGCGGGCAGCCCAGGACGTGGTCAGATGGCCAATTGGGCGCAATTGAAGGTGAGGATGAAACCTGGTCAAGCCGGAGGAAGCGGACGAGAAGCGAGAGGCCTTGAAGGTATGAAGAGGACGAGAAATAGAGAGCGGCCTGACCAAGGAACCGGATCGACTGGAGGAAGCAATTGTGAAATACTCGAGTTGTTTCTTCGTTTTGTTTTCTCGGTGCGTACTCCGTATAGCTCGCACAACGTGACAAGCCTTTTGGCAAAATAAAAGGGGAGCCCGCGTAAAATTGGGCTGTCAGAACGGGGATGTTGAATTTGCCAGGGCTGTCCTATTATCGCCAGGGTCGAGTTCCAGGGGGATGCTTTTTTTGATATAGGGTGGAGATGCAAACTACGAGTACGCGGACGAGTGTAGCCGTTCTCTGGGGATGTGGTCTGCCTTATACGCGTAGGCCCTAGGAAAAGTCGGAATTCTCTTCTTCACACGATCCGTAGATGGTTTAACGCCATTGCCAGGCAGACGGGCTGCAAGGCAAGATTAATTGGTTCTGACGGGACGAGCGCGCCAGAAGTTGAGAATGGCGTTCGCCGGAAAGTGCTTGCAGGGGCCGCGGGCTCAAGGTCGCGTGTTTTTTTGGCGTACTTTTTAGCAGGGACCCAGGCAGCAAACCCGTGAATTTTCGCGTTTCTAGCGTTAAGTGAGCTGCGGCGTCTGTCCCCGCAGCCGCAGCGCCAACGCCAATTTACAGGGGATCGGCAGGGTCAATGGAAAGCGTGTTCCAGTAGAGTGTGGCAGGAAATTGTTAGTGCGCGGAGGCGTCTTCGCTCTCAGCTGGGGTTTCGTTTGCAGAAAGGATTTTCCGTATATCTGACCACGCCGTGCACATCGAGTCATCTAGTCTGCATATATTTTAGTCGTACTGTATGCTTACGAGGACGTACGCGAGAGGCCGTACGCGACGTAGCATAGATGCATGTTTCTGTTTCTGCTAGACAAGATCACGGTTGCAAGACGTCCACTCAACAGGCAACAGTTGCAATGCATTACTAGTCAATCATCACAAAGAAAAAGGAACGTTTTTGTTTCATGAGACGAACAGAAGCAGGCAGATTCCATGGAGCAGGCTTTTCGTGCCTTGCAAGGTGGAGGTGGTATATCATTATGTACATTTTGCATATTTTGTGCTTTTTTTGTGTACTTTGTCCATCTTTTCTTTTTCTCTAAAACCAACCAGCTCGCTCTCAACACAAGTCTAGACCCTATGACAATAACGTAAAAAGCATGTGCATCATAATAAGAACCATGCAGAGTGACGCATCGTGGCACAAATAATCAAACAAGACAACCGCTGCCCGTAGAAAGACAAGTAACCAGAAAATGCAAAGGAATAAGCATCGCATTAATGCCTGAGAGTGGAGAAGAAAAAAAAAAGAAAAAGAAAAAAAAGGGAAAGAGAGCATGTCTGTCGTGCTCTTTCTCTCTCTCTTTTTACCTCTCTAGGCCTCAGTCCGGCCGTCGCGCTGCTGCAGCGCCCGCTCGTTGACGCCGCGGAACACCTTCTTGCCGACCTCGTAGCTGCTGATCATGATGGCGCAGGCCGGGGCGACCTTGAGGGTGCGGGGGATCCAGCCGCGGAAGAGGCCGGCGACGCCCTCGGTGCGGAAGATGTGCCACAGCAGCCGCGTCATGCTCCTCTCCTCGGGCATGGTGGCGGCGGTAGTAGTAGTGGTGGTGGTCGTCTGCGCGTCCCGGAAGACCTGGGTGCGAGTCTTGCCGACGTCAAAGGGCATAGTGGCGATAGACGCGGCAGCGCCGGAGATGGAGCCGGCGGCGAAGCTGTCGAGGAAGGTGTCCATGTGGTTCTGGCGGCTCTGGGAGCGGCGGCGGTCGCGCCCGCGCTGGCGCGAGCCGTCGAGGTCCAGCAGGCCGCCGCGGTCGCGGTCGCGGCTGCGGCCGCGGCGCCGCTCGCGCGCCTCGGTTAGCTGGCCGCGGGCGGCCTCGTAACCCCACCAGTACATGCCGGAGAAGGGCACGTCGCGCCACAGCGTCAGCGTGAGCCCGCGCCACAGCGACCGGTAGCCGTGAGCGGCCACCATGCCGCGCAGCCCCTGCAGCGTATCGCGCAGGGGCCCCGCCGGCGACGAGGCGCCCTGCGACGCCTGCAGCCGCGTGCGGAACAGCTCGATGGGGCTGACGGCGGCGGCGGCCAGGATGCGCGCAAACGAGCCCGCCACCAGCGGCACGTACTGGTCGGGCGCCGCGCGGGCGATAGGGCTGCGCGCGTCGTACCGCAGCCACTCGTAGCCCGTAAAGTAGATGACGTTAGCCGGGATCGACATGACCAGCGTCGGCGACAGCCCCCGCCACAGCGTCAGCATGCCCTCGTTGCGCGCAATCTTGCGCAGCCCGTCGATCGTCGAGTTGAACGTCTTCTGCTGCCGCTGCTCTACCGCGCAGTCGGCAAACGCCGTCGCTGTCGCTGCCTCTGCCTCTGCTGCCGCCTTGGTGATCGGCCCCGCCACGCAGATCTCCGTGTTGGCGTTCATGAAAAAGACCTCGCGGCAGCACGCCGTCACGCCGAGGTCTGTGGGCCGAAAGGTGCCGGGCGACGTGGCCACAATCTTTTGGAAATTCGCAGGGAGCCGCTCGAAGTCGACGACGGGATGTGATACGTTCTGGGACTGCAACCGAACACGGACCACGTCTAATGGCGTCACTAGAACAAAATACAGTCAGTATACACTTACACACGTCATAGACAGAGTCCAGACAGAGCCAAGATACAAAGCAACACAGAGCACACGTACCGAGAAGCCCCGTCAAGAGGCTGCCTGTTGTTGCCGACAGCATCCTCTGCAGCACGGTTATCTCCGGCGGGTCGCTGCTCCCGGCAGAGGGGATGCTCTCCTTGGCCGTCGGAGGCGTAAACGGCATCGTCTCGCAGCCTTCATCTTGCGGCGACATATGCACTAATCTCTCATGGTTCTGCCCGCCCGAGCTGTGTGAAGTAGTTGGGGCCATCGGCAATGATGGCAGCAGAAGCTGGCCAGCGTCCGCTTCCCTTGTAGACGGTGGTGTGATAAAAGAGAGACTCGAAACGAGCCCTCTGGAAAAGGCGAAGATGAGCCTTTCCTCACAAATGAGAGAAATTTCCAGTTGAGAACTGCTTTGAAATAAACAATTGAAAGGATATCTATGACGAAAGGGATGATCAGAAGATCAAGAGCGAGGTTGAGGAGGTTGTCCGCGGAGATTGTGTATGGCCGACCGCGACCTTTTTTTTTTTCTTTTTTTTTTTTTTTTTGTTGGCTATTTTTTTTAATTGCTCTGCAACGGTTTCGGGGGGGTCAGGGAGGCAATCGCTGAAATTTTTCGGGGAGCTCTTTCCCTCTCTGCAGCCGAGCATTCAGCCGCCACTTGCCAGCAGTGACGTCGCCCCACAGCACCTTCCTGCATCAGATAAGATAAAGCCGTTATCGGACATGGCTACCAGCGGTTCCTATTTTGACAGAGTCACGTGTGCTTCAGGGAAAGCTACAGCAGAGTGAAGCCTATTCTGGTTAGGCAAAGAAATCCACTATGAGAAATCGTAGCCTCACAGGCAGCACGCGCAAAAACAACTGCACTGCAATCGAATTTCTTAAGATGCGACCAGCCTTGATACCCTCTTGGCAATTCTATTAGATGCGGGATTCGAGATATATTCGATTATCTGAGTGCATTAAGAGACAGGCTGTCAGAAGGTCTGGTGATTTGAATGAGAAAGAAAGGCCTCAGTTTCTCGACATTCTTTTTTTCGACGCGACGACCATCGAGCGACCTGCCTGGCATCAACTTCGCAGACACCCTCCGCGTCTTGGCCAGATAGCTATCTGTGCCTCTCGATCGCAGCAATACTAGCTATTCATTATCGAGCTTCAGATACATACACTCATCGCTTAAGATGAGCTCGGCAGCAGAGAGGCTAGCTGCCTTGAAGGCGCGCGTCGCGGCTGCTGTCGCTGGCGGCCCCAACAGCAGCAGCAGCGGCGGCGGAGCTGGAGGAGCAGGTGGGAGCAGGAGACCTGGAGCCTTTGATGGCGGCGACCTGGCCAGCACGCGGACAAGCGGCCTGCCGCCGGCGGGTGGCCTGAACGTGCCGCTGCACCCGGCGCTGGAAGACCTCAACACGCGCAGCTTCGCGGCCAAGTCGACGTCCAAAGCTGGCGGGCGCGGCGGTCGGGGCGGCAAGGGCGCAGTTGTGAACCCGTACCTCGATAACAGCAGCGCGGGGCCGGGCGGTAGCAGCAGAGAAGGAGGCGACGATGGGTCAGGTGCTGCGGCGCCCGCGGCGGCGGCGGGGCGGGAGCGGCAGCCGCGGCAGCTGGTGTTCAACCCCAAGGGCAAGTACGTGCAGCAGGGCAACGCGCTGCGGCGGCAGGCGGCGCTGGAGGCGATGAAGAAGCGGATCGCGGAGCAGGCGCGGCGGGCGGGCATGGACGAGATCCCCAGCGACAAGAACTTTGTGGTGGAGGCGCCGCCGGACGTGGAGTGGGTGGACCAGGGCTACTTTGCGCCGGGCAAGACGTACGCGGACCTGGGCACAGCGGGCTGCCTGGTCCTAGAGGGGGCGGGCGACGACAGCGGGGCAGGCGACGAGGGCATCGTGACGGACCGCGTGCAGCACCCGGTGCCGATCGAGCCGCCGCAGGACAAGCTGGTGCCGGCGCCCAAGCCCATGTACCTGACCAAGAAGGAGCAGAAAAAGGTGCGGCGGCAGCGGCGCATGGCGGAGCTCAAGGAGAACCAGGCCAAGATCCGCCTGGGCCTAATGCCGGCGCCGCCGCCCAAGGTCAAGCGGTCCAACCTGATGCGCGTGCTCGGCGAGGAGGCCGTGCAGGACCCCACCGCCGTCGAGGCCCGCGTCAACCGCGAGATCGCCGGCCGCTTCGAGCGCCACATGGAGGCCAACGAGGCCCGCCGCCTCACCCGCGAGCAGCGCCACGACAAGCTGGCCGCCAACCAGGTCAAGGACGCCGCCAAGGGCATCCGCATGCTCATCTTCAAGATCCCCTCGCTCGCCAACGGCCAGCACCGCTTCAAGATCTGGAAGAATGCCGAGCAGCTCGCCCTCACCGGCGTCTGCGTCATGCACCCCAAGGCCAGCCTCGTCGTCGTCGAGGGCGGCGAGCACAGCATCGCCAAGTACCGCAAGCTCATGCTCAACCGCATCGACTGGTCCCAGAACGTCCCCACCACCATCCCCACCCCGACGCCCTCCGCCGTCGGCCGCGACGCCGCCGAGGCCGGCAAGGGCCCAGCCCGCGACTGGCTCGCCAGCGAGAGCGAGACCCTGCCCAACAACCACATCACCCTGCTCTTCGACGGCGAGACAAAGGGCCGCGCCTTCCGCAAGTGGTCCAGCAAGATCTGCGACACCGACCGCGAGGCCTTTGACTTTCTCAGCCGCACAAAGCTCGAGAGCTTCTGGACCCAGGCCAGGTCGAGCTCATGAGAAGGCCGAGGAGCAGAATGGAAGGCACATATACGGGCGAGAGGGTTCGAGGCTACTCTTCATGGGTTTGTTTTTGCCACCCCATTCTGGGGGGGCAACCTTCTACAGCGTGGCGTTTTGGGCACAGGATCTGGGAAGTCGGTTCAACAGGGAGCATTAAAGAGGACTTAAAATTATCCATGTATTTTAAAAGCTAGATTCAAACACGTTTTTATACCATATTCGCATGACAGAGTGCATTTTAAATGCTGTCTTGATGACCCAGTGTTTACAATGTATGGTTTGCTTTGTGTGGGCTGGCAGACAAGGCCAGCGAGCCTTGTTCCGCAGAGGGCTCTAGCTAGCAGTAAACCCCCCACTAAAACGTATCGGCAGCTTGCGATACGCCTTTCGTTAGCGCCATTTTGCCGGACCTGAGGCATCGACTGCCTGCCGAATTACTCACATCGGCTCTTGTCCATTCGTCTTTCATGCTTCAGATCCGCAATTTTTTTTTTTCCATGTGCGAGGAGACAGTCATAATTTTCTTCTAATTTTCAAATTAGCGTTACTTGAACTCTTTTAGACTTTAGAAGGACTAGAGTAAAGGCCCCGGATGTTCGCGTAGGCCGCGGAACTGCAGCGTCTCTTTTGGATTTGTCATCTTGTCTCAGGCCGTTTAGAATCTCAGCAGCAATGTCCCAACCAGCACCACCAGGAGGCGGCGGAGGGGGAGGCCGTGACATGACATCGGAGCTGGAGTCGTTCCGGCAGCAGTGGCGTGCAGAAGTAAAGGCCAAGACGGGAGGATCGGGGAGCGTTCAGGAGGGCACCAGCAGAGGCGGCGCGGCGTCCACCGCCTCAGCTTCCGATGCTGCCGCATCGTCTTCGTCACAGCCGCAGATCCAGCCGCGGCACCAGCCGCAGCACCACCACCAACAGCAGCAACAGCAGCATCAGCATCAGCATCAGCACCAGCACCAGCACCAGCACACAATACCAAGGGGCCCGCCACGACGTGGCAGCGCAAGCGCGGGTGCAGGCGCAAGCGCAGCACACGCACCGCAGACGCCGACAAAGCTGCTCTCTGCGGGCAAGAGGAAGCCCTACCTGCCAGACAGGGACGACGACTACTTCCAGCCGCGGACCTTTGACGACATCCCAGAGGAGGGCAAGAACAGCGGCAGCCTCCCGGCCCACCAGGTGGCCGAGGACGAAGCGGCACAGGCACAGAACCGGGAGCCCCAGTCGGCTCTCGAGCACTATGAGAAGGCAGTAGAGAAGGAGGCCCAGGGCAGCCTAGGTGACAGTCTCCGGCTGTACCGGAAAGCATTTCGGGTGAGTGTTTGTTGAGGAACCTATGATTGACTTTGCCACTGTGTACGACTCATGTATCTAACTCCGCCCCTCCGTTCAGATGGACAGTGCTGTGGATAAGAAGTACAAGAACAAGCACTACCCGGCTCCTGCCGGCGCGAGTGCTGGAGCCACAGCATCGGGCGCAGCAGGCCCGGGCAAGCATGCGGCTGCCGCGCCGTCGTCTGCTGCGGCAGGCAAGGCGGCCGCAGCGGAGGGGGCCTCGCCGGCGCCGACGCTCAAGGAGCTGATCGCGTCGTTTGCGGGCTTGTCGATCGAGGCGGCGCCGCCGCCGGTGGAGGGCATGCCGGCGGAGCCGTGCCTGCTGGCGCAGCTGCCGGACGAGATCCTGGTGCACGTGCTGCGGGACGTGGCGGTGGCGGACGTGGGCGACTTTGTGCGGCTGGCGCAGGTGTGCAAGAAGCTGGCGTTTCTGGTGGCGACCGAGGACCAGATCTGGCGCCGCGTGTGCGTGGGCGCCGAGTTTGGCTTCGCCGCCATGCACCGCGCCTGGCAGACGACCATTGCGTGGGCGCCGCTGCCGGGGGTGCCGCGGCGCAGCCCGGCCGCGCAGGAGGCGGACAGCCTGGCGACGACGCTGGCGCTGCGGACGATGTCGGCCGCGGGTGGCGGTGGCAGTGGTCAGCACCACCACGAGCCCGTGTACCCGTCGTGGCAGCGCATGTTCCGGCTGCGGCCGCGCGTGCGCTTCAACGGCTGCTACATCAGCACGGTCAACTACATCCGGCCGGGCCAGGCGTCGGTCAACCTCATCACCTGGAACAGCCCCGTGCACATTGTGACCTACTTCCGCTACCTGCGCTTCTTCCGCGACGGCACCGTCATCAGCCTGCTGACCACCACCGAGCCCGCCGACGTCGTCTCCCACATGACCAAGGAGATGCTCGCCCTGCACCAGGGCGGCGCCATGCCCCACCTGCCGTCCATTGTCATGCAGAACGCCTACCGCGGCCGCTGGCACATGTCCGGCATCGCCGACGGCGACGAGGACGACGAGGACGAGGCGGCTGGCGGCGGCGATGCGGCCGCTGCGCTGCTCCTAGGACAGCACGACGCCAGGGGCAGTCTGCCGCCGACGGCCCGCGACGGGGCCGCGCCCGAGCCGGCGCCGGCGCTGTCGCCCTTCTCGTCGCTGGCGGCGGCTACCGAGGCCGAGAGCAACCTCGTCGTCGAGACGGAGGGCGTCGGCAAGTACTACTACCGCATGGAGCTCGCCTTTCGCACGGCCGGCAAGAGCACGCGCAACAACAAGCTCAACTGGCGCGGGTTCTACAGCTACAACACGCTGACCGATGACTGGGCCGAGTTCGGGCTGAAGAACGACCGGCCCTTTTTCTTCAGCCGCGTGAAGAGCTACGGCGTTGGGGAATGAGTGGCGCGGCTTGTATCTGGAGGTGAACGGGACTTGCTACATTTTTGATGCGTTAATTCTGAATCTAGCTGTGAAATTTTTCTCGCATTATTTCAATTCGCAGATTCTTATCCTGACTTTGGCACCTCTTTTACAGTATATCTAGGTATCTAGAGAAGGCAATTTCCGCGAATGCGACATCAAAACACTCTGAGAATATTTCGGCTATTACTTCGGCATTGCAAGTTTTATATTTGTGAACCAAATTTACGCCTTCAGGGCTCAAAATAAAGAAAAGAAAGGTTATTCGGTCCTTCTTCAGTAGTCAAAGAATACTACAACACCAACCAGTGCCACATATCTTATGTCTTCAAGAGAAATACTCGCCGCGTCGGTTGTACAAGTAGTGACTAGAGTATCTACAGCTTTGGTTTAGATGCCGAGCCTATGTATGCAAATCTGTTTGCTACATCTAGGTATTGCTTTCCATCAAAGACACTGCTAGATCAAGTCTATGTCGGACGATTTTCTATCTAGTCTTATTATTTCACGTATTCTTCGTCTTTCCTTGCCGCAATCCATGTCTGTACAACAAGATCAAAAAGAATCCCATTCGAACATTCATTTTCACACATGCAGCTATGAAATAGCCAAATGGACCAGGGTCTGAGCAGGTATGGACATGATAGGTAACGAAAGAATACAAAGGACACCGCCAGTTTCCAAGGCGTTCACAGCAATTTTAGGCTCGCTGAAGGCTCTCTTCAAGGTGAATTAATGAGCCTCGAGCGAGCCTAAAATTGCTGTGAATTTTGCGAGCCCCACAACCCGAGCCCTATATTAGAGATTTCAAAAATTGTAAAGGCTCGTAAGGTTCTTCGAGGCTCTCCTCTCTTGTAGAAAACTGTTCTATTTACGTTCAGGAAAATAAAACATTAAGAAACTTTCACAACTAGCCTACAACGGCTGGAGGTGTCTATTCCAACTTGGATGAGTTTCGACGGACGAGATGTGGTATAAAACCAACCTCTTAATATATTCCTTTTTTTTTTCTGGCAAGAATACACGTAATTGTGCTGGGTTCTGTATCTCGTACTGAAATAGCCTTGAGAAGAGCAACAGTGGCAGCCTCGCATGAAGACTATTTACTCGTGCTTCGCAAACTCCTCCTTTTCGTCCTTTTTCTTGTTTCCCCTAATATCCGCATTTACTCAATATTCCCTCTAGATTTTATGCCTAGAACTGCTGCCAATACGATTTCAAGGCAAATAACGAGAATGGAGAAACTCCCTGGGAAAGCGTCATCACGTATCGTTTCCATTCTGTATTGAGCAAGCTTTGCATCCAACCCCATCAGTCTGCGGCGCCACACCACAACTGTGCAGCGCATCGCTGCGCGCCTGGCGGGCGAATATCTCAAATCGCCTCCGGCACACTGAGTTATCTCGGCTCAGCGCTGACCTGCTCTGTTTTCGGGTTCGTTTTTGGCCGCTGCCAGGGCTTCGGCTCGCAAGGATGCCGGCTGTCTTTGCGAGGCATCTCTCGTTACCGTGGCGCGGAGATTGACGACGACGTCGTCGTAATCGCTGTCGTTGTCGTCATGTTTTTTTTATTCTTCTTCACGGCCACATCCCCTCGGGGTTGATGTTGGGCTGCCGCCCCACCACCGCGCTGAGGCCGTCGCGGTACTCGTCGCCCAGCTGGTCCGTCACGAGCGAGGGCCCGGCCTCGGGCAGCGTGCCGCGGCGCAGGGCCAGCCCCCAGCTGAAGCTGCTGCGCACGGCGCCGTAGAACCACGAGCTGTGCGCGAGCACCTCCCAGTCGACGAGCGCCTGCTGGTCCCACGTGAGCGCCCCCAGGGCGGCGCGCTCCCCGTCGCCGCCGCCGTCTGCCAGCAGGTCCTCTTTGGTGAAGACCCGCAGGCCGGCGGCGGCGGCGTCCTGGCGGAAGAGCGCGCGGTGCTCGGGCGAGCCCGTCGCCAGGTACACGGCGGTCAGGTTGCGGCGCAGCGCCTCGGCGATGAAGAAGGGCGCCTGCTCTTCGTAGCCGGGCCAGCCGGCCTTGACCGCGTCGGCGGCCACACGCATGTGCACGCCTAGGAAGGCGCCCGGCACGAGCCGGCCGGGGCCCAGATGGTTGGCCCGTGCAGGGGCGGCGGCGGCTGCAGTAACGTGTGACGGGGCACCCGGCGGCAGAAGAAGCAGGCTGTCGGCCACGACCGGGCGCCCCAGCTGCTGCTCCAGGCCCCACAGCACGGAGGCGGCCAGCCGCCGCGTCGCCGCCGGCGCGCGGAACAGCCGCGGAAAAGCGCGGCCAAACGCCGGCGAGTTGCACGCCGCCTCGCGGTTCCACTGCGCCAGCACCATGTTCTGCCACACGCGCACGGGCGCGGCGGCCGACACGTTGGGCGCCGTCCGGGCCAGCCAGGCGTCAAAGGCCTCGCGCCACCCCGTCGGGTCCACCAGCAGGTACTTGCGCATGGGAAACGCCTTGATGTCGACCGGCGCCAGGTGCGGCGACCGCTCGTCCGTCGGCGGCGGCAGGCCGGGGACTTCCGCGTCCGAGACGACGGCGCGCATCTGCGGGCACACCTGGCGCCACGATGCAAGAAAGTAGTCGACGTCAAAGAGGCTCGACAGGTCGACAGAGTGCTCCTGGCTGCCGAGGTCGATGAGGTCGTCGGAGCGGGCCCCGAGACGGGGGAGGATGATTGTCGTGGCTAGAGGGGAGCGGGTCGAGTCAGCTCTGGTATGAGGGACAAGAGAGAAGAGGGAGGGACAGAGGAGACAGCACAAACCTCCTGCTTCTATCGCATAGCGTACACAATTTAGCCACATGTTGCCCACATTCCCGATGCCGCCCACGACTGTATCGCAGTGCCACACTAGCCCTTCTTGGAACTTCGTCTCCTTGCATTTCTGGCGGATGGGCTCCGGGTCCAGCACGCCCTCGACCGGATTACGCAGGACAGCATCTATATACTGCTCCTTGGACAGCCGATTTTGCAAAGGCTGCAAGACCTCAGCTGGAAGCATGGTTGATGACTGGTCGACATGGCTCGAGGAGACTGACAAGACCACGAGCAAGACCAACCCGATGGCGGTGCAGACTAGGAACCGCGTGAAGCGGTTGCGCCGCCAGAATTTCTCGAATTGGATTGGAAATATTGGCGTTGTTGCTGTTGCTTCTGTTGTCTCGTCTGTCGCCAGGGCTGTGTAAGAAACCCTGTTAGTGATAGCAGCCCGAAGTACAGTAATTTGCCGAGCAAAGACCATATTCATAGACGTCGTCAATGTTGTCGTCAATATCATGGAGTCTGATCGGATTGAGGGCGACGGCGGTAGTGACACTTTGCATTGAATTCCCACATGAATTTTGTACCGAGATAGGGGTCAGCATAACCCTGGAGTCGCCTGGATGACGGTCTGGGCAAAGCGAGTTGAAGCGTCTTTCCTTCTCCTTTAGCACGAGGCAATATGAGAAGAGCGATTGTTTCTATCCGCAGCACGGGTAAGACGCTAGGCCAGCCAGCTTGATCACTAATGTGCCTCGACCGGAAAGCGTGTTGCCAAAAATCAAAGAGACTGAGGGGAAAAAAAAGGATATTAAAAAACCAAAAATACTGATACTACACGAATAATTACGCCATGGAGAAGAAAGAAACAACCACGGACAAGCAGCACAAGGCAGCAGTCATAAATGAATACGAACATATGAACGTGGCTCCCGATACGAGGACGGGCCAGTCTAGCATCCAGAATTATGAGGAAGACCGCCTTGGCCCTGTTCTCCGTCGTCCCCCTTCATTTTATTTTAGCAGAGGGTCAGGCGCGCGCTCCCGTGGTCCTCTACGAGGCATAACACTTCAAAGTAATTTTAGTCATTTTTAAATATTTTGGCTGTTTTGGTATTGTAGTTGTATTAGGGTCTTCGTTTGACATTTTGCTGCGTCGTAAGTTCTGTTTGCGTGGGACCAGAGGCTTTCGTTGAGGTGAGGTTAGAGTGTTGTCCAATCATCGCTGGGGGTTTTTCAACTAACACGATCTAGCCGCGCGTCCCATTCAATGGTACAGTCGCATCTCTTGAGACTGTCCCTGGACTTACTTGTTAGGGGGAGCCTGGGCAAGAACGACATGTCCTCTGATGAAATAAAAATAAAATAAACTAGAGTTTTGTGAAACTTTTTCTTTTTGAAAGAGGGGGGGGGAGGAGAAAAAAAAATGTAGACATAGCTGGCAATGCAGTTAGCGCTCGGCCAGGAAGTGCGAGAATTCTAAGCGCCCCGTTAGGAAATATATCAAGGTACCTCAGTTGACTGCCTTCTCGTGGACAGGAGAGGCAGGATAGAGAAAAGAAGCGCTATAAGCAAATAGAGGTGGACTATCACATTTTATGTCCTTGTCTACCCGTTCTAGACAGAGTTACGGAGCATACAGAGCGGACTGTCCTTAACCAAAAAGAGTGCTCCCAACTCTGCTTCGCTCGCTGTCCTCTATCTCGACCACTTTAATACCGACCAGCTCGTCCTCTTCCTCGTTCTTGTCCTCTTTTTTTTCTTTTTTCTTTATTTATTTATTTATTTTTAAATATATATATATATCGTGTGCTATTTTCTGCTAAAGGGGGAGAATTTACTGTACGATTGCACTACTCGTGCTTAGAGATCAAACGGTACATCTCCCTTTTAGCGTATGTGGTTGATAACGAGTGTGCTTTCAGGGACCGGAAGTTGTCGCTGGTGGGGACGAAAATTGGCTTCAGGGCAGCGACACACGAACTTTGGGTAGAAATTGAAGCCGCGAGGAACTGAAGGGGTAAATACAACCAAATAATTCTGGAGTTGATCAGTGAAGGTTGAGGCGAAAACACACAGCAGAAATCATTGGCTGCTTGGTCTAGTGGTATGATTCGCGCTTCGGGTATTTCCCTCCGCTTTAAACGTGGTTGCGCGAGGTCCCGGGTTCGATCCCCGGAGCAGCCCCAACTTTTTTGCTTTTCTTTCCTTCTCCTTTTTTTATACTTTGATGTTAAAATTATTCTTTTCTTCTTTTTTATATTTATTTAATACTTTGCTTAGTTAATTAATTTTTATAGAAGTATACTTCGGTCAAATAAAGCGTCTTATATTGACGACTACTACGACAAATATAACAACAAAAAGAAAAGGTCATCAGCTAGACTCGTAAGGAAGCCGAACTATGTCGGCCTTCAAGAACGGCGGATAAGGACCATGCACCATCACGACCGAGATGAGGCTGATCAATGTAGAGACACTCGAACTCGAAGAGTTCTTTGGGGAGCAGATTCCCAAGTATGCCATTCTGTCCCATACGTGGGGAGACGGCGAGGTCACATTCCAAGACTGGGACGACGAGGCTGCCGCTTCAAAAAAACCGGGCTTCGCCAAAATTGAAGGCGCATGTCGACAGTGCCGCCAGGATTCTTTGGCATATCTATGGGTAGATACGAATTGCATCGACAAGACAAGCTCCGCGGAGCTGACAGAAGCCATCAACTCCATGTTTGGCTGGTATAGAGATGCCGAAATATGCTATGCCTACTTGGTCGATGTACCAAACGGTGACGATGATAACCGGGAGGCCGTGGCGCTGTTTCGGAGCAGCCGATGGTTCACTCGCGGCTGGACCCTGCAAGAGCTGCTCGCGCCCCGTGAGGTCATTTTCTTTGCAAATGACTGGTCGGCAATTGACAGGCGCTCTTCCGAAATGCGATACGAGTTATCCTCTATAACTGGCATAGATGTCCGATATTTTGGGGGGGGGAGGAATTGGCAGAGGCGAGCATCGCCGAGAAGATGTCCTGGCTCTCACGCCCGGTCACGACGAGGGTGGAAGACATAGCTTATTGCGCTCTCGGTATCTTCGATATCAATATGCCTCTGCTATATGGCGAGGGAGCGAAAGCTTTTACTCGTCTCCAAGAAGAGATCATAAAGGTCTCAAACGATCAGACCATTTTCTGCTGGTCTTGGAGAGAGAACACGCCCAAGGGCTGGGTCAGCATGCTCGCGCCCTCACAGTCGGCCTTTGAGTTTTCTGCACACTGCCGTGTGGCAGCGGATAAAATAAGCAGACTTGCGATTCCGCGATTCCCTGTGTCAGGGCATAATAGAAAAAGACTGTCGACTTACTCTATCACGAATGCCGGACTGTCGATGCGCCTCCAGATAGTCCGGGCATATTATACCAATGCCTTTGCTGTTCTGGATGTTATGACCTCAAGTTATTCCCGGGGTAAATACTTCGCTGTGCCCATTGGGTTTAGGGATAGATTTAACATCATGTGTCAAAGACTTCCATTCCCGCTACAGCCGGTCATTTTGAGCATCCATGACGCCGTCCCTGCTGAAGATCTTTTCATACGCACGAGAGGTTTTGACAAGTATCCACTGCCTGATCTGCCACCGTTCAGATACGGAATTTTGCTCACTTTTGGGAGAATATTCTCTCTGTTCGATAAGCCCAAGTTCCTGAGCAAATATACAAAATCCGTTAAAGACGACTTTGTTTCTTTGGAAACCCACATGTACAAACTATCTGTTGAAAGCCACACCCCAGATGCGTTCGACGCGCAACGGAGTCTGATCATGCTCCTGGAAAACCAAGAAGACTCCCAATCAATCTTCCACGGTCTCATTCGAGTAGGCGGACCGGCACAGTCATATGTGCTTTTCTTCGCAGTCAAAGTCAAACCGTGGGCGAAGATGAGTGGTTCTCTGTGGGCCTCCCTGGGAGGGCTTGGCACGAGACTCATGAAGACCGTGAAAAACTTGTCCAGAGACTGAAAGATGAGGTGGGCGCGGAAACCAAAAGCGGCGACGGCGTTTCCGTCAATGAAAGCAAAACGCTGCGCGTAAACATGCAAGGCGACGTCGATTTCGGTCACGGCGCAAAGGTTCGCTACGTTACTCTCAGCAAGTATCATTAGTTTTCGCCTATTTAGGTATGGGAATTTGCCAGCATTTGATGACAATTTGCTTTCTCGTATGAAAAGGGCTCTCTTCTGGAGATGCAATTCGCTGTGGAACATTTAAGAAGTCGTGAATCCATCACTGGTAGACTCACACAGCTGCATACATCATATAAGAATTTATGCTTGAGCTCTACAGCAGATTCTTTCCTAGTAAAACCCTGAAATATACAGAGACAATTGACAAACTAAAATTCGAGTAAATATGCACATTTCACGAGGCTGTCGAAATCTATCTGCTATGGTATAATTGGGGGACGGTAAGGCCCCGCCTAGTAGAGAGTTTTGCCAGTAACGGTGGCAAGGCTATGAAATTATTAGTGGACGTGCCAACTGGCTGATCTCTTTGGCTCGCCAATTTAGGCTCTACTAACGCTACTTCTCCAACGCCACCAATGCGCAGCTTTCTCGAGGCACAACCAGAGCGGTGCTGTCGGCCAGACAAGGAAGACGTTGCGTTCAATTTTCTTTTGCTTTCTCTTTCTTAGGAGATACGCTTTTCGCTTTCGCACAAAATGGCCCCCGCCGACGACGATGAGGTTGATGACTACATGACCATGACCTTTGGCGAGGAGGCAGAGGCGGGCGCGGGCCGCCGGAAGGAGACGTCGCTGCAGCGCCGCGCCCGGCTGCAGCGCGAGGGCCGCGAGCGCGGACGCGTCCCCTCCAAGGCCGAGCTGGCGCGGGCGGCCGAGCTGGAGCGCGAGGCCGCCCTGAGCCGGTCGCTGTTTGACGCGCCCGGCGCGGCGGCGGCGCGGCATTCTTCTTCTTCTTCGTCGACGACGATGTCAGGAACGACAGCGAAGAAGCCGTTGCCCGCAAGCAAGGGCCTAGCCATGATGGCGCGGATGGGCTTCGTGGCCGGCCAGTCGCTGGGCAAGAAGCGCGAGGCGGGGGAGGAGGAGGAGGGGCCAGAGGGCGCGCAGGACCGGCCGCTGACGGAGCCGATCCGGATCCAGGTGAAGCGCGACCGGGCGGGCATCGGGTCTGTGGACAAGGACAAGGACGAGGACAGCGGCGGCGATGGTGAGCAAGGCCCTGACGCAAAGCGCCCAAAGCGCGCCGACGTGGACCCGCTGGCGTACCGCGACCGCCTCCGCCAGGAGCGCGAGGCGGGCCGGCTGGAGCGCCTGGTGCACGCGGCGCAGGTGGTGGCCGAGCGGATGGCAGAGGATAGGGACGACGGTAGAGACAAAAAGGATGGGAAGGACGCCGACGATGCGGCAGACTTCAAGGCGGTCAACGTCCTGTGGCGGGGCCTCGTGCGGGAGCGACGCGCGGCGGAGCGCGAGCGGCAGCTGCGGCACGCGAGCCAGCGCCTGCTGGACCAGAGCCTGCGCGGCAAGCAGCAGCCGTTTGGGCTGCTTAAGAAAGACGAGGCGGGCTACGGCAACTTTGACGATAACTACGACGAAGACGACCGCGTGGCGACGGGCAGAGCGCCCCAGTCGTCCTTTCTAGCCGCGGGGCTGAAGCGCAGCCTCGCCGTGGACGGCGAAGACGAAGACAGCGACGCGAGCGACGGTGACGGCGAGGACAAGGACGAAGAGCTCGACGCGTTCAACGCCCTGCCGCCGCAGGAGCGCCTGCAGAAGGTGGTCGACTGGATGCGGCAGAACCGCCACTACTGCTTCTGGTGCAAGTACGCCTATCCGGACGCGGCCATGGAGGGCTGTCCAGGCCCTACAGAAGAAGATCACGATTAAGAAAGCATCAGGAACTACGCATAGATTTAGGGGGGAAAATGGAAAGGAAAAGGAGTTGGCATGGTTTATTTCATGAGAAGTGTTTCGTTACGATATGTATGTACAATATGTATGCCATAGAATGATACAACAGACGACTGTGTATTACAGAACGTCCTGGACACCGAGTTCTCTCACAGCGTCCTGATACATCTCGCGGAAGGCCTCGTCCGACACGCCGACGCACTTGAGACGGTAGACGTGCGCGACCACAGCGGCCAGATCGTCGCTCAAGAGGTCGGCGTCGGTGGCTGCGGCCGCACTGCCGCTGCCAGTGCTGCTGCCGCTGCCGCTCTCGCGCAGCTGGCGCCGCTCACGCAGCAGCGCCTCGACGACCTCGCTGGCCTGGAAGACGCGGCGGCGGGCGACGGGGGTATCACGGCCGAGGTCGGCAGATCCGGCGACGAGCTCGACGGCGAGGCTGTCGGAGACGGCGAACTGGGCGCGGCCGAGCAGGGCGGGGAGGGCGCGCAGGGCGGCGACGAGGCCGACGTAGTCGCCGGCCTTGCGGAAGGCGTGCAGGGCGAGGCGGGCGAGGGCGTGGGCGTAGGCGGCGTCGCGGCGGTCGACGGCCCCGCCGTCGCCGCCGGTGGCTGTAGGTGGCCGCAGCGCGGGCGCAAACGCTGCCATGTCGGCGACTAGCTGGCGGCAGGCGCGGCCGTCGGCGGCGCGCTGGGCGTCAGTCAGGCTGCGCGGCAACAGGCGGTGCACGGCGAGGGCGCGGAAGAGGGCGAGGAACGTGTGGACGTTGGGCACGACGGGCGGCAGGGAGACGGTGCTATCGCTGTCATCGTCCTCCTCCGCCAGCCCGCGCCCGTGCACCATGCGCTGGTACAGGTCGCGGGCGTCGTCGACGCGGCCGTCGCGCACGTACGACTCGAGCAGCTGGTTGAGCATAAAGGCGTCGGACGAGGCGACCATCTCGCAGGCGCGGAAGGCGGCCCACAGCTGCTCCAGAGAGCGCACGAGGCCGCGGCTCTTGTAGTTCTCGGCCAGCAGCGAGAAGGTCTCGAGGCTGGCGCGCGGGATGAAGGCCAGGTCGTCCTGCTGCTGCTGCGGCACCGCCGCCTTCTTGGCCGCCGCCGCCGACGCCGACGCCGTCATCTGCAGCGTCACCGGCCCGTCCAGCGCCGCCGCACGCCGCCGCAGGTCCACAAACAGGCGGCGCGCCTCGATCATGCGCCAGGCCAGCGCGTCGGCCTGGGCCTGCTGCGCGGCGGCGCCCGACCGCAGCCAGGCGCCCAGCAGGCCGTTGACCTGGACGGCGGCCGTGGCGACGCCGCGCGCCTGCATGAACTGCAGCACGCGGTAGGCGCCGTCGAGGTCGCCGGCGCCGATCAGGCGCTTGAGCCACTTGCCGAAGAAGAAGCGGTTGGCCACGGCCGACGGCAGACCGCTGCCCTTGTTGCCGTGCACGTCCAGCGCGCCCGAGAACATCATGTCCACGAACACGTCAAAGGCGTACTCGGTCTGGTTGGCCGACAGGAAGCACGACACTACCTCGTCGTAGTCCTCGATCGTCATGCCGGTCCGCGTCAGGCGCGCCTGCAGCCGCTTGTACGCGGCCCACGCGCGGTCCTTGTCGTCGCGCGCGGCCGCGCTGCGGATCAGCTGGAACAGCACGCGGGGGTTGCCCTGCCGCTGGCCGTGCTGCTCGCCCTCCTCGTCCTCGCCAAACAGCCGTTCCGCCGCGCGCTCCGCGCGCGTTAGGTCGCCGTGCAGCGCGCACATGCGCACGCCCAGCTCCCAGTAGTCGGTGGCGGTGGCGCTGCCGGCGGCGCCCAGCGTGGCGGCCCCGCGCTTCCAGTTGGTCAGCGCGGCGTCGGGCCAGCCCTCGACGAACATGGCCTCGACGGCCAGCAGCTGCTGCGCGTCCGTCAGCGCCACGCCCGCCGCCTGCATGTCCTTGGCCAGGTAGTAGATGTGCGTCATGCGGCGGGGGGTCTTGGTCTTGTTTCTGCCGCCCCCGCCGCCCGCCTCCTCCCACGCCAGCACCGCCCACAGGCAGTCCCACGCCGCCCGCGGCACGTTGGCCCACGCCTCGGCCAGCCCCGTGCGCGCGGCACCGTACCGGCTCCACAGCGCGGTGATGATCTTGGTGTCCACACCGGCGGCGGCTGTCGTGCCCTGGCTGGCCTCTCCTGCTGCTGCTGCTGCCGCTACATTGGCACGGTGCAGCCGGCGCGCGGCTGGCCGCAGGATGCTGTTTAGGTTCTTGACGTGGCGGCGCGCGTTGGCCGTGAGCCCGTCGTCGCCGATCTTGACTGCGCGCACCGCCTCTGCCTCCTCGCCCTCGGCCTCGGCTGCGGCGGTGTCTGCGCCCGCGTCCGCGTCCTCGGCTTCCTGCTCCACCTCGCGGATCATGGCGTATTTTTTGCGTAGCTTGTCCGCCTTTTTCTTGGCCGGTGCGCTCTTATCTAGCTGCTGCACCAGCCGCATCGTGTCCTGCAGCTTGCCCTCCAGCTCTGCCAGCTGCTGCTCTATCACCTGGTCTAGAGCATCATTGTCCAGTGTTCCTTCATCTTCCACCGGGAGGACTTGCCCATCGGAGCCCTGCTCAAAAAATCGCAAGACGAAGTCGTCGTGGCCTTCGAACTCTTTCTCCTCTTCAACAGCGGAACTGCTGCCGACCCTTGTCTTCGTCTTTTGTGGCGCTACATTTGCCCCCAGCGCTGCTGTTGCTGCCGCTGCAGCCTCTGCGTATTCTGGCCGCAGCGACGGCGATCGTCTAGCCCGCACGCCTGTGGCGGTTGCCCTCTGCTGCGGGCCAGCATCTGTTCGTCGAGTCCGCCCGCGCGTGGCCGTGGCCTGGCTGGCTGCTGTACGCACTGCCACCGTCGTTGTTGCTGCTGCCGGCGTCGTCCATTGTGTTCGTGATGGTGCCGCTCTCTGCGCTGCTTGCAAGCTGACCAGGCAGGACCGGCACACAAAACGGCCCCGGAGCCTCATGTCGGAGAGAATTGAGCCTGAAGCAGACATGAAGACCACATCTGCGAGGCAGGCTGGCTGTGTTGTCCGCTCTTCGAAGGATTGTGGTCAGATATCGTAGAAGGTCTTTCAAATGGCCACCTGAAGCACAACTCTACTATGAACTTAGGCCTAGAATTTTTAGTAGTCTTATCGGTGCGCCGCAGTGGACGATAAGGCACGAAAGTGGAGTAGCCCGCTAAAATTTTGGTTCACCGCCTACGGCAGAATTTACTTTTTTTCTCTTTAATTGTATCGCCGCCTTGACTTCCTCACAGGCGCCTCTTCTCTCGCTGATGATGATCATTCTGGCGATAATTGCTTCCTCTCTCTGAGCAAGCCGATTCCTTCTATTCAGAAGATATTATCACAAGGCGGGACCTCGACATATTGAACTATTAAACCACGAAAGCCGCCTTCTTCGACTACGCTTCCCTCCTCCCTCCTCCTCGCTCACTGACATAACACCCCCCCAATCGACCCGCAGATCCTCGTCCTCCACTGACGCCCGCCATGTCGGGCTCCGACTTTGTGCGGTTCACCGGCCACCGGTTCTTCACGCAGCGGCTGGTGCTGGCCACGCTGACGGGCCGCCCCGTGCACATCTCGGGGATCCGCAGCAGCTCGCCGACGAGCCCCGGCCTGGCGCCCCACGAGGTGTCGTTCCTGCGGCTGCTCGAGGCCGTGACCAACGGCAGCTCGTTCCAGATCTCGTACACTGGCACGACCATCACGTACCACCCGGGCCTGATCACGGGCACGGTGGCCGGCGCGGGCGCCACCGAGGACGACGTCATCGAGCACCACGTGCCGGCGGGGTGCGCGCGCGGCATCACGTATTTCCTGCTGCCCATGGCGCTGCTGGCGCCGTTTGCCAAGACCCACGTCAACATCCGGTTCTCGGGCCCCGGCGTCATCACGGCGGCCACCGAGGACACGGGCGACATGTCGGTGGACGCGTTCCGCCTGGCCGTGCTGCCGCTGTACGGGCTGTTTGGGATCCCGCCGGCGCGCATCGAGGTGGCCGTGCGGCAGCGGTCGTGCGCGGGGCGCGGCGACCGGCGCGGCCACGGCGTGGTCGAGCTGCGCTTCGCCAGCCAGGTCCGCCTGCCCAAGACCCTGCACCTGCACCGCAGCGCCGGCAAGATCCGCCGCATCGGCGGCGTCGCCTACAGCACGGGCGTGTCGGCGTCCAACAACAAGCGCATGATCCACGCGGCGCGCGCCGTGCTCAACGCGCTGACGGGCGAGATCAAGATCGCCGAGGCGCCGCCCAGCCGGGACGACGACGCCGCCAAGAAGAGCGGCGGGCTGCCGGGCATCGGCTTCGGCCTGTGCCTCGTGGCCGAGTCCAGCGTCGCCGGCGTCGTCTATTCGGCCGACGTCGTCAGCCCGCCCCAGGGCGGCGTGCTCGCCGAGGACCTCGGCACCCGCTGCGCCCACCAGCTGTTCGCCGCCATCGCCCAGGGCGGCTGCGCCAGCTGGTCCGCCGCCCCCACCGTGCTCACCCTCATGGCCATGGGCTCCGAGGACGTCGGCCGCCTGCGCCTCGGCCGCGACGTCGTCGGCTCCGAGGAGGTCGTCGCCCTCGCCCGCGACCTCAAGGCCTTTGGCGCTAGCAGCTGGGGCCTGCGGCCCGCAGAGGATGATAGCGCGGACGACGACGACGACGACGACGATGAGGAAGAGAACGCTGCTGCACCGTCCGGCGACGTCATCGTGTCCATAAAAGGCGCCGGCTTAGGAAACGTAGGGCGCAAGGTAGCATAGGGAGGGCAACGGGACCATAGGAAAGAGAAATGTAAAAAAACAGTGGAAAACCGATATTAAAAAAAATTAGAAAAGGGAAAGCAAATGTATATATAGATTATGACCAAAGTAGAATGCATCCCATGGGAAGAAAACAAAATCAATAATACCCCCCCCCCGAAAAAAGGTTGAAAAGGCCCCATTGTCCCGCCTATGCTGTAATGCCGCTGTTTGTACAAGATGTTTTCCCATGATCGTAATTCATGAAAGTGCCGCTCGCCTCACGCTCGCTGTCTCTCTTGGTCTATTCTCTCTTTTCTTTCACTGCGGCCGCGCCCCGGGTGCCGCAGCACCAGCCCCAGCTCCCGCAGCCGCTCCCGCGCGGGCGCTGCGCTCGGCGGCCAGCCGGGCCAGCGTCATGGCGTAGCCCAGCGTCTGCAGGGACTGGGCGGCGGCGCCCTGGTAGTCGCGGCTGGCGCTGCGCACAGCGTGCACGACGTAAAAGTCGCCAATGTTGCAGCCGCTGCTGAGCGCGTCCAGCACGTGGTCGGCCGCCTCCTCGGGCGGCAGCCGCCGCGGCCGGCCGTCGGCGGCGTCTCGCTCGTCGTCGCCAGCATTGTTGCCGTTGCTGTCGTTCTGGTCCTCCGCGCTGCCGCTACCATCACCGTCGCCGTTGGCATCGCGCCCCAGCGGCTGCAGCTCGATGCCGCCGCGGCCTTCTTCTGCTGCCGCTGCTGCCGCCGCCGCCGCGGCGCCTGCCGCAGTCATGTTGCGCGGCGGGTGCCGCAGCACAGCCCGCTCTTCGGCGTCGAGGTCCTGGACGGTGGGCGGCGTGGCATTCGCCAGAGCGCTGGCGGCCGACGCCACAACAGCGGACGTCGCCGTCGCCGTCGACGACGACGAAGCAGAAGACGACCCCCGCAGCGGCGCCACCATCTGGCGCAGCTTCTCGCGCTCCGTGTGCACGGCCAACATCAGGCACTGCACGGCCAGCACCAGCAGGTCCAGCGCCAGCAGGCCCGCGCGCGACGCCGGCGCCGCCTGCCCCACAAAGTCGATCATCACGCCCCCGTGCAGGTACCCGCGGGCGGCCTCGCTGGCCCGCGGCAGCGGCCGCAGCGCGTGCAGCAGCACGCACAGCGCGTTGGGCACGAACACGGCGAACACGTGCGGCTTGTGCGGCGGCGTCACCAGCAAGAAGTCGTCCGCCTTGGGGCTGAGGAAGAAGGTCTGGGCGAGGGCGCGCAGGAGGAAGCGCAGGAAGGAGCAGCTGCGGGCGAGCAGGGTTTCTGTTAGCGACTGAAAGAGAGAGAGAGAGAGAGAGACAGAGAGGTGAGTACGCAAAACGGGTAGAGGAGACGCTTACTCCATATAGTACAGCGTGCAGAGCTCGGCGAAGACGATCATGTCCAGCTGCTTCATGAGATCCGTAAAGAACTGCAGCTTCTTAGACAGCCCGGCCCGCACTTTGCGCATTACAATTCCGGCCCGCTCCGGCGGTATGGAATGTCTGTCCTCCGCTTGCACGCTCTGCAGGAGCGCAGCCGCTCGCGAGCTCCGCCGCCGCCGGCCGCCCTCGTGCCGTCGTATGCTGCTGCGGCGCTCGTGCCGCCGTATGCTGCTCCTCCTCGCGCTGGCGGCAGCGCCCGGACCTGGATCGTCGTTCATATCTCCGGCATGTGACAGGAAGCCAAAGAGGGAGGAGAGGAGAGGAGAAGGGAGGGAAAGAAAACGGAATGGAGAAATGCGGAAGGCAATCAAAGGGGAGCTTTCTCGCCCTTCAATTGCTCGGGGCCAACGAGACAGACGGTGGAAGACTACCACATATTTCGCAGAACGGATAAGACAAAAGTGGGAAAGAGCCGCAGAATGGATTAGGGAAGAGAGCGAAACAAGGAAACAAGCGAAGCGTATGTTGTGTTGCGCTGCTACTGAGGAGAGAGATCTGCTTCAGATGATGAAGGTGGTCGCATGCAGGTTGTACCAGATTCGGATGCAGTCAGCGAACTGTGGATAGCCGCTAAGACAAGCAGAGCTCTCAAGCACCTGATTCAGCAGACTAATCGCAGACCTCGTAGGCTCCCCAGGCACTGACGCACTGACGCACTGATGCTGTGAGGCTGCATCACAGTGGCAGATGAGGAGATGAGTAAGTAACGCCGCCCACCACTGACAGGTTTCTCGGCCGGAACAACAGTGACCCGCTCGGCCCTCTTTTCCTGGCTTGGGTGTGGCGTAGTGTTGCTACAGCGGAGTGGCACCCCTTTTCAGCGGGGGAAAGGCCCGCAAGACCCGAGAAACGTGCTAATCTTTGGAAAATTTAGTGGGGAACTATCTGGCCAGCGAATCCAGGCCAGCACATGGAGGAAACAACTAAAGAAACGTGGAGCTCGGCACCCAAAATAAGCATACTCGTAACAGCTGTAAACTTACAGGCCTGGTTAGCGTTCCCCTGTGCTGTCGGTTTATACTCGTACAGCTTTCTGCGATTCAAGATATTCGATATTTCAACCAGTAACAACCTCTCTCGCTACATAGAATTCGATCAAAGGAACAGATAAAGGAAGGCACATTGGGAGGTTGATCTAGAATGAGATAGAAGCAATGCTTGCTAGAGGCTTCAGGGGAATTGCCTTTTGTCAGGGGATAACAAGATCATCAGAACTTTGAATGAAGTGTATTCATGCCCCACACTGCAGCAGCCTAGTTCGTCGTTCAAGTGCACAGTGTGTCTTGGAACAATATTTCTCAGAAAGGCTGTTTGTCTTTTTAAAAACTTTAATTTTCACTTTTGTGTGTTCTGGTGTCACTCAAAGGCATGCTATGTGCGGCTAGACTTGGTGTAAGTGGTTATTTTCCTACCCCAGAATTCTATACAACTTTATCCCCACAATCCATGCAAGATATTCATTCATTTATATCATCGCCGTACGGGCTGTCATCTTTCTTGCGGGCTGCAATCTTGGGGATATTATTTTCATTTGTTTTGTAGGCTTTCGCCGCTTTACCTAACATGTTTACAATTTTTTTTTCGCAGGCTGATAGCAGTGCGCTTTGGCTTGATATTATCTATCATTTGGGTGGTGCAAACCTCAGCGCTGCAATTTGCTGTCTATAGTTAGAAGCCAAAACACAAAACTTGCACTTCAACTTCTCTATTACCTTTCAGAAATGGATTCAACGACAAATGGTCCTCCGGAGATTCCTCCACCTCATACTGGACTCCTTAGAGACGAGGTCCTTGCTCTTCGGATACTGCTAGGGTATTGGCGCGAGAGCGAGGCACTATCGGATTATCTACCGACAATTGGGCTGGGTCATTTATTACCAAACTCAAGCATAAGGGACGTCCTATTTGTATCAGTTGACGTCGACACGGTACAAGGCTACGAAGAAATTACTCCAAATCAAGAATTTCATATCGGTGTATCAATCTTGGACGCTCGTGTCCTCCAAGACCTGATCCGTGTCCCGCCAAAAACCGAATATCTGAAAGAAGTAATACAATCATATCAGTTCAATATTGAAGTGTCAAAATATATTCGAAATGCTTCAAGGAAGTTTCTATTCGGCCAGGCTGAGTCAATACAGATGACAGACTTTAAACCAAAGTTTGAGAGTTTAGTCTCCGGTAGAGATATCATCTTGGTCTTTCATGGAGGAAGCAAGTCGGATCTCAAAGTCTTTCAAAACTTTCACCTTTCTACTCAACCACTCTATACCATAGACACGGTCAAAGCAGCGCAGCATCCTCTTCGCCTCTCTTACCGGTATAGCTTGGAGAAGCTTCTCGAGGCATTGAGCATTCCATTTGCAGCTTTGCATGCCGCTAGAAACGACTCTCACTCTTGTCTGCGAGCTCTGCTTATGATTGCCGTCAGAGATGCCGAGAGTCAACCAGAAGCGGCCAACGATATGTGGGTACAGATTTTAACAAAAATTGCCCAAGCTCCCCTGCCGCCTTCACCGATTGAAAAAGAGCTGTCATTCCAAGAAGCTAGGCGTTTAGAGAAACTAGAGGCAAAACAAAGAAGAAAGGCAAAGCAAGCTTTGCGGACAGAACGACGGAAGCAGATCCGTGAAATAGCCAAGACACAATCTTTTGGAGGTATTAACACTGCGAATATTGAGAGCGAAGCGGGCAGACTCCTCAAACCAACCTGACCACCAAGACCACCATACCTTACAACCACAGGGGCCAGAAGTCTAGATCCTTGCCTATGCGTCACCTAGCCTGTACGGCGCACAAGTTGTGCACGGCATGGCCTCTCCTCGTCACGAGGTGCGGTGGCGTCGCAGCCTCGTCGGCGAACAGACTGTCAAAGACGTCTGATCGTTATCTCTGCGAATGCTCAGCCAAACAGCTCTTGAATAGGTAGGCTTCATATCTAGGGAATCTTTTTACTAGGAGCAATATCACAGCGGTTTTCTGTAAGAAGGTGCCTAAGTCTATTTCATGAGAAAGCTAGAAATCCTGCCCTTCTCCTTTTTGTATTCTATTAGGCAGAGAGGGCTAGCAGAACCCTGCGCCTAATGAGCTCTTCCCACGGAGTGATCAGGGACCCCTTCTTACCACAATTCAATATATAATTACTTAAATTGAAGTTTTGCAAACGCGATATTGGTCATGTTGACAATGCTGTTTTGGTTTATAATTCTTACAGCTTAACAGATAGCTTAATTCGTTCATTTAAGGCCGATGAGCGCTACGTCTGACTGGCGTAAGTAGGTAAGGTAGGTACACTCCTCCTTCATATGTATATCAGGGATGCCTCTCGGAGCTACAATTAGCTCCTAACAATAGGCCTCAAAATTAGCTTCTTTGGCACCGACATACAAATTTATAGTTGGCAGCATTGAGGCCGTTGGAAATCGCCGGAGAGACGCACTCATGTCTCCACCAATGTCTCCCAAGCAGGCAAGGAGGCAGAGGCGGGATCAGCTAAGCCCAGATGGCAATGCAGATCGAGAACGTGTATCCTGGAGAAAAAGTCACTGGGTAATATAAAAGGACGTTGCAGTTCTGTGTCTCTACTCCGCACTCTCTGAGAAGTGGAAAATTGGTGCAAGCGAGCAGTCCTTGTCAGCACAAGAGATCCTTCGCACGATCCTACGGAGCCCCAACGCCCTGATTCGACGATGCGTATATGCAACAAGAGAGCGATCGTCTTTAAGTTGCAGCGTGAGACTCCAATATCGTATTTCTATGACAGTATCGAGTTCTACACTAATATACCGCCTCAAGAATCTCTTGTTTCTTAATTTTTTTCTTCTTCTCTATTAATTTATTTCTAGCACAGCTTTGTCGAGTAAGATCTCATAAAATAATTTACTTCAATCCCGAGTTCCTAAGCTCGGTGATCCTAATCGCAGGCCAACTTATAGAAAGCTAGTCCCGTCGACTTGTCCTTTTTTTTGTTCTTTCTTTTTCCTGTTTGAAGGGCTCACCAGGCTCGACCTATCCATAATGGGCCTGGACAACAAACTTCCCGATGACCTCCAGGAGGTGGATGTCATCATTGCCGGAGGCAAGTGTCAACGCAGCTCTTCCAGCATCTTTTGGCGAGCTTGACCCATTGACACCTTCTTCTAGGCGGGACAGCTGCCTGCGTTGTAGCCGCGCGTCTGGCAGATGCGTTCCCGGACATGTCCATCCTCATGATCGAGGGCGGCCAGAACAATGCCAATGTCCCGACCATCACGCACCCGGCCTACTTCCTGGCAAATCTCGCACCTGACAGCAAAACGTGCCTCTTCTACGTTGCCAAAAAGTCTGCTGCACTGGCCGACCGCCAGGTCATCGTCCCGGCTGGCGGCGTGCTCGGGGGCGGCTCATCTGTAAATTTCATGATGTACAGCCGGGCGCAGAAATCTGATTTTGACTCCTGGGGAGCACCGGGATGGACGGGCGAGGATATGCTGCCCTACCTGAAAAAGGTTCGTTTGCCCTCCTTCTTGCCTATTTTGACCAGGAATTGAGAGTCGACCCTGTGCAGCTCGAGACATACCATGGCACAGATGAAAAAGACGTACACGGCCACAATGGCCCAATTCACGTATCCCGGGGTTCGTACAGCTCCAAGAGGCTGGAGGATGAGTTCATTGCCTCGGCGGCGAAGATGGGGTGGGCAGAAGTCCAAGATATGCAGAACCTGGAGGCGGTCAACGCCGTCGGGAGAGCGTACCGCTTCATCTCTCCAGACGGTCTGCGGCAGGATGCGGCCTCTTGCTACGTGCACCCTCGCCTCGAAGACGGCAAGCACCCCAACCTGCACGTGCTGGTCGAGTCGCAGGTCGTGCGGGTCCTGTTCGAGAACAGCAAGGCGAGCGGCGTCGAGCTCCGACCCAACCCGCTCTTTGGCGGCAACGCGGGCCAGACGCTGACGGTTAGGGCGCGCCGGCTCGTCATCGCGTCGTGCGGCGCCAGCGGCACCGCCCTCCTCCTCGAGCGGTCTGGCGTGGGCGATCCCGCGGTCCTGCGGGCTGCCGGCGTCACTCCCGTGGCAGAAGTGCCGGGCGTCGGCAACGGCTACGAAAACCACCAGATGCTCCTCTACCCGTACCTCAACTCTCTGGATCCCGCCGACACGCTCGATGCCCTCGTGTACGGCCGCATGGGAGGCCCGGAAGAGCTGATCCAGGCGGGGCATCCGATGCTGGGCTGGAACGCCCAGGAGGTCCAGGGCAAAGCGCGGCCGACCGACACAGAGGCGGCCGCGCTCGGGCCCGCGTTCAAGGCAGCGTGGGACCGCGAGTTCCGAGACCAGCCGGACAAACCCCTGGTGGTCTTCACGGTGATCGGGGGCTTCCCGGGCGACCCGAGCCTGGCAACGGGCGACCCGGGGCTCGCCCTCTCGGTGTTCAGCGTCTACCCGTTCTCGCGCGGCCACGTACACATCACGGGCCCGCGGCTCGACGACCCCGCCGACTTTGAGACGGGCTTCTTCTCGGACCCGGACGGGCTCGACATCAAGCAGCACATCTGGGCCTACAAGAAGCAGCGCGAGATCATGCGGCGCATGCCCTCGTACCGCGGCGAGATGGCCGCCTGCCACCCGCCCTTTGCGCCCGGGTCGCCGGCGGTGGCGGCGACCAGCACTGCGCCTTCCGCCGCGGACGCGCCAGCCATCGCGTACTCGGCCGCCGACGACGCCGTGCTCGAGCAGTGGCTGCGCGAAAACGTCAGCACCGCCTGGCACTGCCTCGGCACGTGCAAGATGCTGCCGCGCGACCAGGGCGGCGGGGTCGACGCCAGCCTCGGCGTCTACGGCACCGAGCACCTCAAGGTCTGCGACCTGAGCATCGTGCCGCGCAACGTCGGCGCCAACACCAACAACACGGCGCTGGCCATCGGTGAGCGGGCGGCCGACATCTTCATCGAGGAGCTCGGTAAGAGCTCGGCGTGAGCTGGGCTGCAGACATAGGACAGTGTATCGAAGCTCAAAGATCTTAGAGGCTGAAATCGAAATTCAAGTCCAGCAATTGCTCCTCGTTGATTCCGCTCTAGCATATACGTAACTGCTGGTAAGACGATCCACACTCACTCGTCTTCATAACAGTGTTGATATTGGCGAACTGTGACATCTACGAAGCATCACCAGGCTTCTTAGTATACTTTTCACGTATTCTTTGTTAAGCCAGTTAGGTTCGTTAGCCTAGGCTGTCCAATTGGGAAGGAAAGCACCCCGCTGCCTTCTCAGTGCTATATAGGAGCGTTTGCCCCTTCCAAATGTGGAATGCATAATAAAAAACAGTAGAATTTCTGAATCGCCAGGAAAGAACAACTATCAGGGCATCACACAGAGCTTGATATCACGATGTGATATTCGTAGAGCATAGTGTAAGTACTCAATGAAGATCAGTGACGATGAGCCTGAAGTTGGCCTGCAAGGATGTCTTGATTGTAAGTATAGAAGATTTCGGCCGGAACAATGGTGTCCCGTTTAGACCCAATTTTTTTTTCCTCAGTGAGTCCCCTGGCGCAGGTGTCCCGCTTGCCTGTCAGTGCGACGGCGGGGTGGCAGTTTTTTGGCTGGGGAAAAAGAAACGCTGGGTGCGCCTCTGCAAATCCCAATTCAGCCAGCTCGTCTGAGTTCTGAGTCACATTGAAAGAAGCAGAGCACAACAAGAGCAAAACACACCCGCAATCGAACTACTTTGACGCGAGAGTCTGCGTGTATCTGGGATAGCGCAGTCTGCTCAAGACCCTCCTAGGCCAGCCGCCCTCTTTTTTTTTGTCTTGCGATATCCGACTTGTCGAAACCCCACTAGCAACCCCCAACTGCCTATCTATCTACACAAAAAAAAAAAAAAAAGCACAACCATGGCGAGCGCCGATCTGACGGTGGAGGTGCTCCACGCGCTCGACAAGGCGGATCCGATCCTGACCAGCGATGTGTTCCCCGGCATCAAGGCCACGGAGCTCAAGTCGGCGCTGGACCGGCTGGCGTCGCGGTCGATGGTGACGTACGAGACGCTGGAGCGGGAGGAGCTGGTGCTGGAGGCGGAGGGCGAGCAGATCGCGGCCAGCGGCAGCCACGAGGCGCGGGTGTTCGAGGCGCTGCGTCAGGCAGTCGAGGGCCTGACGGTGGCCGACCTGGAGAAGGCCGTCGGCGACAAGCAGGTGGCCAAGCTGGGCCAGGGCAAGGCCTTCCGCGAGAAGTGGATCGCCAAGACGAGCGACGGCAAGTTCAAGGCGGTGGTAAGTTGGGGTCTCTCTGCTTCTGCGTGTGGTGCCGTTTGATTTGGAAAAGCGGGAGAAAGAAGCGGCAAAATATATGTGTGTAAGTGTGGAGAGGAACGCTGTGCTCACGACTTTCTCTCTCCCAAAACAGGCCTCTTCGATCAAAGACACGACGCGCGAGCAGCTGCAGACGATCGGGCAGCAGCGGACGTACCCGGACGCCAAGGCGGTGGCGGAGCTGCGCAAGCGCAAGCTGATCCGGGCGCAGAAGGTGGTGAGCTTCCTGGTGCACAAGGGCGCCAAGTTTGCGCTGGCGCTGGTGCGGGAGGAGACGGACCTGACGGCGGACATGCTGGCGTCGGGGGCGTGGAAGACGGCGGCGTTCAAGCCGTACAACTTCAACGCGCTAGGCGCGGACCAGGGCGCGGGCGCGTTGCACCCGCTCAACAAGGTGCGGCACGAGTTCCGGCAGATCTTCTTCGAGATGGGGTTCGAGGAGATGCCGACGGACAAGTTTGTCGAGTCGGGCTTCTGGAACTTTGACACGCTCTTCGTGCCGCAGCAGCACCCGGCCCGCGACCTGCAGGACACGTTCTACATTGCCGACCCGCCGCGCGCGGACCCGCCGCGCCCCGCCGACCCGGCCACCGACAAGAAGGACTACAAGCAGTACTGGGACAACGTGCGCCAGGTGCACGAGACGGGCAAGTACGACTCCATCGGCTACCGCTACCCCTGGTCGCCCGAGGAGAGCCTCAAGCTGGTGCTGCGCACGCACACCACGGCCATCTCGTCGCAGATGCTGTACAAGCTGGCCGCCCGCAAGGGCCCCGACGGCCGCCCGCCGCCCGCGCGCTACTTCTCCATCGACCGCGTGTTCCGCAACGAGTCGGTCGACGCGACCCATCTCGCCGAGTTCCACCAGGTGGAGGGCGTCATCGCCGACTACGGCCTCACGCTGGGCGGCCTGATGGAGTTCATGGAGATCTTCTTTGGCAAGATGGGCCTGTACGACCTCAAGTTCAAGCCGGCCTACAATCCCTACACCGAGCCCAGCATGGAGATCTTCAGCTACCACCGCGGGCTCAACAAGCTGGTCGAGATCGGCAACAGCGGCATGTTCCGGCCGGAGATGCTCGAGGCTATGGGCCTGCCGCGCGACATGCGCGTCTACGGCTGGGGCCTCAGCCTGGAGCGGCCCACGATGATCAAGTACGGCATCTCCAACATCCGCGAGCTGCTGGGCCACAAGGTCGACCTCAACTTTATCAAGAAGAACCCGGCCGTGCGGCTAGACAAGGACTAGAGAGGTGGGTAGATGCAGGCCAAGAAAGATGGAACATAAGATAAGAAAAAAAGAAAAGAAAAATGGAACCATGAAAAAGACGAAGAAAAAAAAAAGCGAAACGAAACGGGCTGGGAAGCAAACACCACGGGACGATAGACTTCATTTGGTAACAATGGAAATGTAGCGAGATGTATGTACTCCATAAAAAGAGAGAATCTGAGACCATTTCTCAGGACACAAGACTTTCCCTGTGCGACTTGGTTCGTACGGATCGTGTACATGTAATCTCGTAGCCCCACAAACAGTGCTCACGACAAAAGGGACAATTGCGCACCCAAGACATTCCCCATGTTGCAGAGGATGACTCATTCATGCCAGTCAACAGCTCGACAGGGGATACGGAACAGTGTTCCGCAGAGCACAAATCTCATCTCGACTCCATAGGGTTTGCAGCTTTTTCATGCTGCGCGGCCTGGCCAAGATGCCGACTGCGGCGTATAAGCCTGTAGTACAGTACCTGCGAAGTGGCCCCGCCAATGCCCATTCTCCATTACGACATGGGATTTGCCAATTTACCCATAAAAACAGGATGGGACATTTTGGAGAATTCCTCATGCTAGGAGAATTCCTTAACCAGCACGAGACCAAGTCGAAGTGTTTTGCAGACCAACTTCTACAAATCCATTTTTCTTTTTCTGTGTTATACTCGCTTCAATGTTCTAGTAATATTCTAGTCAACGAAATAACTTCTTTGTTTCTTTCTCTCATTTCCTATTCTGCACGTAATAAGATAACACTGTGATCCATGTATATTTGACTTCTCACAAAATGACCACCTCCGCATAGGATTGCAGCGTAATATACTGTAGTTTCCATGTCCACCTGCAGCTTGACAGGATCTGTGCATCACAATGGTCACAAAACCTTTCCAGTCCGTTTCATTATTGGCGCACACCATCCCGTCTGCTTTCCATTTGAAAAACACAAAAAACAAGTACATATGTATGAAAATGGTGTGATGGAGAAGAGGGCTGATCCAGGCATTCCCTTCCCCATTCCCTGCCATTACGCATTATTTGCCGCCTGTCATTGTCTGTACCTATGTACCTAATTCTATGGTCCTCCTACCTCGGAGACGCCCACGAGAAGCTTCAATTTTTCTTAGTAGGTCCATTTCCTCTCCCTCCCTCTCTTAATTTACAGCATAATTTTTTCGATCTTTTTTTTTTCTTTACTGGTCACAAGCGTTGAGGCGGGATTGAGCTTTGAAGTCTTGTCCAATCAGAGAGACGAATTCATCAGTGGAGCCCTGAAAAAAAATTGTGTAGTCCCAAAATTTTAAGGTGGGAAAGCGTCAATTAACTAGCTGGCTGGACCTTCTGTTATCTTATCGTAACGTCTCCCCGCCAAAAAAGGAAAAAAATACAGGTCGAGGGGACCCTCTTTCCCTCCTCAACGAGTGCCATTTTGGTATGACTCTTTTTGGCTCTTTTTTTTTTTGTCTTTTTTTGTCTTTTTTTTTTTTTTCTTCTGCCTCACTTGTTTGGTCTCCCCTCTTCCGTTCTCCATTTCCCATCCTCGTCTCTCCTTCACATTATTCCCTTCTCTTCCTATCCCCAGGAAGACAACCATTGAAGGGCACATCCTCTTGCAGCCTCTGTCAAAAGCAGCTGAATTGCTAAGAGACAACTTCACCGACGAATTGACTTTTGTCTGGTCCCATCTGACTGCTTGATATCTTCCCTCCTCCTAATACTTAATTCATATATTCTCTACCACTACCACTCCCCCATATATCTAGTCAGACTCCAAAAAAAAAGGCTTCATATATCATGATGTCGGCCGTGTCCCTAGCGGGCCGAGCTCCCTCTCGCCTGCTCCGACATGGTCGACGCCTCCCTGCTGCCGTCCAGTCCACCCGGATAGCAGCCTTCTCCGTCAGCGCGCTCCATGGCGCCCACCGGCCGCAGACTGCGCCGATCAAGTCCGCAACCAGCTTCCTCTACACCCGGAGGACGCTGACCCAGTCTGCCACCCGTGCTGCCACCCCTGCGGACGCCGTGACCACCCAGTCGGTCCACAACCCCAAGGCCTATATCGAGAGCGGCGTCATCAAGCCCAAGCAGCACGTGGACGTCAAGAAGGTCCTTGTCGTCGGCAGCGGTGGTCTCGCCATTGGCCAGGCCGGCGAGTTCGACTACTCTGGTAAGACTGCGTCATCTCCGGTTGTGCTTTTAGTGCAAACCAATGCCATATACAGGTCGATATGTCTGCGTATCGGTCTATGCTTCCACCTCTCTCTCTATGTGCAAACACATATACATTCGCAAGACACACATATATAGCCCCATACTAACAACACCAGGCTCGCAGGCCCTCAAGGCCCTCAAGGAGGCCGGCGTCGCCTCCGTCCTGATCAACCCCAACATCGCCACCATCCAGACGAACCACTCGCTGGCCGACGAGGTCTACTACCTGCCGGTCACGGCCGAGTATGTGACCTATGTCATTGAGCGCGAAAAGCCCGACGGCATCTTCCTCTCGTTCGGCGGCCAGACCGCCCTCAACCTAGGCGTGCAGATGCAGCGCCTCGGCCTGTTTGAGAAGTACGGCGTGCGCGTCCTCGGCACCAGCATCCGCACCCTCGAGCTGAGCGAGGACCGCGACCTCTTCGCCCGCGCCCTCGACGAGATCAACATCCCCATCGCCAAGTCCATCGCCGTCGGTACCGTCGACGAGGCCCTCGACGCCGCCAAGAACATCGGCTACCCCATCATCGTCCGCGCTGCCTACGCCCTGGGCGGCCTCGGCTCCGGCTTCGCCAACAACGAGGAGGAGCTGCGCAACATGGCCGCCCGCTCGCTGACCCTGTCGCCCCAGATTCTCGTCGAGAAGTCACTCAAGGGCTGGAAGGAGGTCGAGTACGAGGTCGTCCGCGACGCCAACAACAACTGCATCACCGTCTGCAACATGGAGAACTTTGACCCCCTCGGCATCCACACCGGCGACTCCATCGTCGTCGCCCCCAGCCAGACCCTGAGCGACGAGGAGTACCACATGCTGCGCTCCGCCGCCATCAAGATCGTCCGCCACCTCGGCGTCGTCGGCGAGTGCAACGTCCAGTACGCCCTGCAGCCCGACGGCCTCGACTACCGCGTCATCGAGGTCAATGCCCGCCTGTCCCGCTCCTCCGCCCTCGCCTCCAAGGCCACCGGCTACCCGCTCGCCTACACCGCCGCCAAGATCGGCCTGGGCCACAGCCTGCCCGAGCTGCCCAACGCCGTCACCAAGACGACCACCGCCAACTTTGAGCCCTCGCTCGACTATATCGTCACCAAGATTCCCCGCTGGGACCTGTCCAAGTTCCAGCATGTCAAGCGCGACATTGGCAGCGCCATGAAGTCCGTCGGCGAGGTCATGGCCATCGGCCGCACCTTTGAGGAGTCCTTCCAGAAGGCCATCCGCCAGGTCGACCCCCGCTTCGTCGGCTTCCAGGGCGACCCCTTTGACGACCTCGACGCCGAGCTGCAGAACCCCACTGACCGCCGCTGGCTGGCCGTGGGCCAGGCCATGCTGCACGAGGGCTACACCGTAGACCGTCTGCACGACCTGACCAAGATCGACAAGTGGTTCCTGCACAAGCTGCAGAACATTGTCGACTGCACCCGCGAGATGCAGGCCGTCGGCAGCCTGGCCGGCCTCAAGCGCGACCTGCTGCTAAAGGCCAAGAAGATGGGCTTCTCCGACCGCCAGATCGCCCATGCCGTCGGCAGCTCCGAGGACAAGGTCCGCGCCGCCCGCCTGGCCTTTGGCATCCGCCCCTGGGTCAAGAAGATCGACACCCTCGCCGCCGAGTTCCCCGCCGACACAAACTACCTCTACACCACCTACAACGCCAGCACCCACGACGTCACCTTTGACGACAACGGCACCATCATCCTCGGCAGCGGCGTCTACCGCATCGGCAGCTCCGTCGAGTTCGACTGGTGCGCCGTCAGCGCCACCCAGGCCCTGCGCGACATCGGCCAGAAGACGGTCATGATCAACGTGAGTGCCTAGGCTTTCTTTTTTTTTTTTTTTTTTGGCGTTCGCTCTCGAACCCGCTAACATCATTGGAGTATAACCCGGAGACATACAGCACCGACTTCGACACGGCCGACCGCCTGTACTTTGAGGAGCTGAGCTACGAGCGCGTCATGGACATCTACGAGCTCGAGGCCGCCAGCGGCGTCGTGGTGTCCGTCGGCGGCCAGCTGCCGCAGAACATTGCTCTGCGCCTGCAGGAGACGGGCGGCGCCAAGGTGCTCGGCACGGACCCCAAGAACATCGACAAGGCCGAGGACCGGCAGAAGTTCTCGGAGATTCTGGACAGCATCGGCGTGGACCAGCCTGCCTGGAAGGAGCTGACGTCGGTTGCCGAAGCGGCCACGTTCGCCGAGGACGTCGGCTACCCCGTGCTGGTGCGGCCCAGCTATGTGCTGTCCGGCGCCGCCATGACCGTCATCCACAGCCGCGAGGACCTCAAGGACAAGCTCGAGGCCGCCGCCAGCGTCTCGCCCGACCACCCGGTCGTCATCAGCAAGTTCATCGAGGGCGCCCAGGAGATCGACGTCGACGGCGTCGCCTCGAACGGCAAGCTCCTGGTGCACGCCGTCAGCGAGCACATTGAGCAGGCCGGCGTGCACTCCGGCGACGCCACCCTGGTCCTGCCGCCCGCGTCGCTCGACGACGAGACCATAGTCCGCGTCAAGGAGATCGCCCAGAAGGTCGCCGCCGCGCTAGAGATCACCGGCCCGTTCAACATGCAGATCATCAAGGCCGCCGACCCGGAGGGCGGCCTCCCCGCCCTCAAGGTCATTGAGTGCAACCTGCGCGCCTCCCGCTCCTTCCCCTTCGTCAGCAAGGTGCTGGGCACCAACTTCATCGACGTGGCCACGCGCGCCCTCATCGGCCGCGACGTGCCCGAGCCGCAGGACCTGATGACCGTCAAGCGCGACTTCCTCGCCACCAAGGTCCCGCAGTTCTCCTGGACCCGCCTGGCCGGCGCCGACCCCTTCCTGGGCGTCGAGATGGCTAGCACCGGCGAGATGGCCTGCTTCGGCAAGGACCTGGTCGAGGCCTACTGGACCTCGCTGCAGTCAGCCATGAACTTCCGCGTGCCCGAGCCCGGCGAGGGCCTCCTGTTCGGCGGCGAGATCGAGAGCCGCGACTGGCTGGGCCGCATCGTCAATTACGTCGCGCCCCTAGGCTACAAGCTGTATGCCGTCGACCCCCAGGTCAAGCGGTACCTGGAGGACCAGGCCCCGCCCGTCCAGGTCCAGCTCATCGAGTTCCCCACCGACGACAAGCGCCAGCTGCGCGAGGTCTTTGAGAAGTACGACATCCGCGGCGTCTTCAACCTGGCCCTGGCCCGCGGCAAGACCACCCAGGACGTCGACTACGTCATGCGCCGCAACGCCGTCGACTTTGGCGTGCCGCTGTTCATGGAGCCGCAGGTGAGTGTTTTGCCCATTTCTCTTTTTTTACCCCCCTCTCGATTCATGACTAACTCCTTTTACAGACCGCTATCCTTTTCGCCCAGTGCCTGAGCGAGAAGCTGCCCCGGCCCGAGGGCATCCCGTCTGAGGTGCGCCGGTGGTCCGAGTTCCTCGGCGGCAAGCCGTTGTAATTGCAATCCATAACCCGAGTCCATAATAGGACATAAAAAGGGAAAAGGGGGGAGGGGAAAGGAAAAGTTTTAGATAACCACAGATTTTCGTAGGGCGTTTTGGGTTGAATACAAAAAACTGACAGCAGTGAAGCAAAAAAGTAAAGGGGGTTCAAAGAAGAAAGATCATCATCTGAAGACAGAGAGGAGAGGCAATGGGTATCTAGGCAATTTTTTCTTTTTTTGTATACGCTTTCATGTTCATGCCACCTCACATACTTATCTACATAACGTTTTTCACATCTAGGCTTGCCTTGTTAGCCTTTCGTTTTTTTCACTTTTCAATAGCGAGTTTGTACAAATATTTATTTTACCACTCTAATTTTGCTTCGTATTTACATTGATACTTCTTTCATTTTTATCGTTTCTTTGGCGTTATTTGCTTCATTGTATGATTTATTTTTGTTTACTCGCGGATATATGCTTCGATATAAAAAAAGACGAGCAAACCAGCCCACCCAGACGACCAACTCCGTTGATTTTTGCTGCACCGAAGATTGCAATGTCCGCAAACTAGTGCCTGACCATTGATTACCCCTGAGAGACACCAACCGTTTTCTCGTCGTTCATCCCTTTCGCGTGCGGTCCATTCCCTCCCCCGCCGTCCCGTCAGCCATCTGCATCGGGCGACGGCTTTCGCGAATCTGGATCTGGGTCGGGCTGCAAGGAGCTGCGGTGCCCGTTCAGCCTAACGGCAGCAAATCGTTTAGCAAGTGGCTCGCCAGAGTCGGCGTCACGGTTGGCTGCAGATGTGATCAAAGAAGGGGAAGAAGCAGAAGAGGCAGAAGAGGGCAGAGAAGAGGAAGCAGAAGACGAGGACACACCAGGGGCAGAAGGGGCAGGAGAAGTCGCAGCGGCAGATATAGTAGAGCTAGGAAGGGGTTTTGAAGAGGAAGGAGGAGCAGCAGCAGGGGAAGGGGAAGGGAGGGAGCAGAGAGGAGAAGGAGAAACATCCACTGCAGCAGTCGAAGGAGCAGCAGCACCATTCTGACCGCCTCTGTCATCACCACCGCCATCACCACCACTACTTGTATTCTTGTCTCTGGGGCGCCCGCTGCCGCCCCCGCCTCCAACACCACCGCTACTGCTGCCAATGCGCCCAACGCTGGCCAGACGCCGCCTCCCCCTCTCGCCTCTGTGTGTGCTGCAGCTACTGCTGCTGCCGCCTACTCCTCCCGCTCTTTGGATGTCCTCCATCTCCTCTCGGGGACGCTTGGGGATTCGCTCACCGGCAGATTGCAGGATCATCAACAGCGTCTGCCATCCGGGCGCGGACTGCAGCTGGAACGAGTCGGCCAGGTCGTGCTGGGATGCCACGCGGCACAAGAGGGCCTCTTCGTCCTGCGTGCGGCTGTTAGAAGAAACAACAGAGACGACAAAAATCAGAGGACAAGGGTCAAAACGTACCTTGGACAGGACGTCCATCTGGTGCAAGAAGGTCAAGAGGTGGAAGTTGGAGACGTGCAGGTCCTTGGCGTCGACGCCGGGGCTGCCGGCGACGGTGCGGCTGACCTTGAGCATGCGGGCGACGGCGGCGTGCTCCTGGCTCTCGCCCAGATAGGCGCGGTTCTCGATGGGGAAGCCGCGGTCGACAAAGACGGGCTTGGGGTCGTCGGGGAAGCCGTGGGTGAGGGTGACAAAGAGGTACTCGACGGGGAAGGCGGGCTTGGCATTCTCCTGGACGTTGGCGCCGTACTCGTTGATGTGGCGATAAAAGACCTCGGGGACGTAGCGGGTGCGGCTGGCGGCGCCGTCGTCGTCCTCCTCGTCGCGGACGAGCATGGACTCGGGGACGGCCGCGGGTTCGACGATATCGGCGCGGACCATCTCGACGGCGTCGTTGGACATCTGGTAGGCGGCGATGGCGATCTCTCCGGCCTCGTTGCCGGAGACGACGCAGGTGACGAAGCCGGAGCCGAAGCGCCCCGTGTCGCTCCACTTGGTGGGCTTGGGGTGGCGGGCCTGCAGGCGGGCGGCGAAGACGACCTCGAGCGAGGAGAGGTAGAAGGAGTCGGCGTGGCGCTTGCAGACGACGGAGCCGTCGCCGGCGCCGGCGTCGAGTAGGTCGGTCCAGACGACGCCAACCTTTTCGAGGCCGCACAGGCGGGCGACGGCGTCGACGGCGGCCTCGTCTTCCCAGGCGCCGAGGGTGACGCCGTCGACCTCATCGACCTGGGGCGGCTCGTAGATGGCCTCGACGACGGCCTTGACGCCCAGCGGCACGACGTCGTACTCGTCGTAGCGGCCGTACAGGTAGCCGATGCGCTGGGCGCCGGACTTGCGCCAGGAGTCGAGGAAGGTGTCGACGATGGCCGGGGAGGCGAACTCGACGTGGTCGACGCAGCGGAAGGTCTGGGGCTGCAGGGAGATGGCGCTAGGTTGGCACTTGCTGCAGATGCCCTCGGGCCAGGCGGGGTGGCCCGAGGGGCAGTCATGGCGGACGCGGAAGAAGGGCTCTGCCAGCGGGGGGATGAAGGAGGCGCCTAGCTCGGGGCGGTTCTTCTCCGAGTTGATCTTGCGCAAGTAGGCGTGGAAGGACAGGTACTTGATCTTGTGCTCGGACAGGTAGTCGGCGTTGAAGGGGTCGAGAGGCTGGCAGTAGTCGCACATGCCCTTTGCGCCGTGGCGGCACATCTTGGGGTCGCGCTTGCGGGGGATCTTGCCGTCGCGCTTGTCGAGGCGGTCGTCTAGGGCGGACTGCTTGACGACCTCCCAGGGATTTCGTATGCGGGCGGCCGGGGCAGAGATGGAGGCGGCGGCGATGGCAGCGGAGGCGGGGAGAGGGTCGATGGGTCGGTCCTCGACGGGGAGGACGGGCTGGCCATTTAACCGGTTGCCAGACGAAGCTGTCTGCGTCTTGGAAGCGGCGTCGCCGTTTGCGTTTCCGTTTGCGCCGTCTTCCTCCTTGTGCTTGTAGTCTATGAAGACCATGTCGCCGTGGCTGGGGGACAGGTTAGCATCCAGCACTCAACACACGGCCAAAGGATTGCTCTGCTTGAGTCCACACTTGCCCTAGTCCGGTCTGCCCGATGAGGACACTGGCAACGTCGGCCACCCTCCGCTTCTCGCCGCGGCTGCCAGGGTTGTTGGACACAGTCAGCGTCTTGGGGTCGACCGTGGATGGGAGCTTCGGCAGCAGCTAGCAAGTTCTGTCAGCGATGGTCGCACAGAGAAACACGTACGGAGCAGAGCCACTGTGTATGTATATATATATATATATATATATATATATGTGTGTGTGTGTGTGTGTGTGTGAGGGAGAGAGAGAGAGAGAGAGCAAGCGTGTTCAAATACCTTCCGCATGACGTCGCCGAATGTATCGTCTTTCTCGGCCTCTTGACGGATCATGCCGTCAGGGCCTCGAAAACGAAGCAACATGGTGGCTGTGGGATGAGCTCAAGCCGAGCTGCAGGATGAGAATTAGAGAAATAAAATGAGAGAAGGGATGGAAGGAAGTGATCCGGGAGGAGTGGTAGTAGTTGTCGTCGTCGTCACAGCCTCAGAGCAGAGAAACGAGCCAGTCGATCGTGAAGCTGGTGAATACGCGGAGAGGAGTGGACGAAAAGAAAGCTTGTCGAAACGACAGCCGAGATGAAAACAGGGAACAAGACAGTTTGAATGTATAGTCAGTCCTGTCCCCGAGAAACGAGTTTGTGTATTGGTGAGCAGAGACCAGATTACAGATATGTCGGGGAAACTCATCCGACGAAGCTCTTCGCGTTCGACTAAGACTTACGTAGTGTAGAGGCAGCTGAGGCAATCGTCATGCCCGTCATTGCCTAAGCTGTACGAAGTACGAGTAAATACACTGTATGTACTCTGTATTAGGCTGGAGGGCCACTGTAAGTTTTGTATTCTCAGTGAGTTTTGCTGCTGTAGGACTGGACTGGACCCACAATTAGATGTCTGCCGCCGCCGCCTCCATCCCACTTTCCCTCTTTCCCTTGCGTTGCGGCGGGGTGGCGGCAGGAGCAGCAGTAGCACCAGCTGTGGCGCGTGTTTCTTGAGATTTAGTGTGGCGCGTTCTGTGTGGCGCTTGATGGACTCAGGGAGTCTGGAGTGTATTATGGAAGGTACGAGTGCTCGTAGAATTCTGACCAATAGCAGCGCAGCCAGCTGAGAACGGTTGCTCTTTCTTGGAATTGGCTGCGGCTGGCAGTTGCATTTTGCTCTTAGCTGTCCTTTACGAAACTACAGGCGGCCACAGCCAAAAAATAAAATAAAATAAAATAAAAAAAGAAGTCACAGTCCCCCCAAGAAAGCCAAAACTGTCTAAGACAAGGGGGTCTCATCCGGCAGAAGCACCGAATACTACTGCTGTCGATTGTCTACAGATATTCTCTTTCTTCCTTTCTTTCTCTCTATTTTCTTCTTTGTTTTTGTGTGGTTGCTGTCGTGTTAGAGAGATCTGGACTCTCTCTGTGTGTGAGTGTGGATTTGGCTTCATCGAAAGAGTGAAGCTTCACCAGCACGAGCCCACACGACCACTCCAGCTTCACAAACCCTCCAAGCCCGACTTGCTCGCTCGCTCGCTCTCCCGGCTGGTTCTTTAGCTTCTCCTTCTTCTTTTCTCCTTTCATTGTGATCCTCGCTTCTTTGTCTTCTCTGTTCCTCCTCGCACACCGTTCACCATGTTCTCGTTCGACATCGACTGGAAGGGGTTGATCCTCCCCTTCGCCTACATCCTCGTCCTTGGCGGCACCTTTGTGACCTTCTCGACCGTGTACCGGAAGCGCAAGGCTGGTATGTCTTTTCTTTTATGTTTCTTCCGTATTTATTTTCTTTCTTTCTAGCCAATTCTCGCTGACACCATCTCTTTTCCTTCCGTCCAGCACAAAGCGCCAACCTCAGCCCCTGGTTCCCGCCGCACTTGCAGCGCAACATCTACCTTTCGCTGCTGCACATGGAGCCCGAGGAGGGCGGCGACAAGAAGGCGCCCAAGGTCCCGGACACGGTGCTGCGGGCCGCCCTGCTGCGCCGCGCCGTCGAGGACATCCGCCGCATCATCCAGATCCGCACCGGCAAGCAGGCCTGCACGTCGCTGCTGCAGCGCGGCAGCGTCGGCGACGACCTCGGCCAGCGCTTCAACCGCGCCGAGAAGGAGATGGAGGAGGAGCTGCGCGACGTCGTCCTCGAGGCCAACGCCCTCGTCCCCAACTGGGGGCAGGTCATCTTCCAGACCGCAAACGCCATCGCCGGCAACGAGGCCCTGCGCAAGAAGCTCGACGCCATCCAGAGCCAGGTTGGCGCCGAGAAGGCCTGGTGGGCCAAGCGCCGCGAGAGCATCCAGAAGTCCCTCCTGGCCGAGGAGTCTGCCGCCGAGAAGAGTGCCGCTCCTGCTGCCGCCCCCGCATCTCCCTCCACCTCCCGGACCTCCGAGGACGACGCCGTTCTCGTCGACGTCAGCACCCCGTCTACCGCGCCCGCACAGGTAGCTAAGCCCGCCCCGACGCCCGCATCGGCAGCCTCAACACCAAGCGGAAAGAAGAAGAAGGGCAAGAAATAAGTGAGCCCCTCGTCTTGGAGGGGCTGCGCGGTGTCTTGGGAAGAGAGTGGTTTGCTCGTGTCAGATCTCTCTGGCTCTCGACTAACTGGCGTGAGTGAAATGGTCGGTTTCTTGTTTGCCAGAGCAGGTCGGCCTGCAGGCTTCAGCTGTACAGTATTTTCTTGGTGAGAAGAGCTCACAAAAGGAAAAGGGAAGCGAGTGCGAGGTTGTTTTGGCTTCGGGAGCAAGCATCTTGTTAGTACAGGCGTTATGTAGGGATACGGTAGTTCTCTTTTTTGAAAATATTATTATCATTGTTATTCCTCAGTTCCCCCAGTCATAAAATGGCCAGCTCTGCGGTCTTCTCTATTCTAACACGAATGGTTTCTAAAATGCCCCGAACAAAGACGCAGCGCAGTAACAACAATTTACTACAAATTGGGTGTAAGCCGTCAACCAACAAAGGAAGAGGCGAAGGGCAATGCGCTGAAAGCATGCGGGGAGCCAAGATGTTTATCATCCAGCAAGAGTAAAAGATGGCAATCTAGAGAGCAGGAAAAAGGAGAACCCGGGAGCGTCACCGGTAGAAGTGCAGCTTCTGCCGCAGTGCCTCTTCGCTGGCGTCTTCGCTCAACCGGGCGAGGCGAGCCTGCTCGAGAACGTCTTCGACCGACAGAGGCGGACGCCGTGCCGGCTGAGGCGTAGCGGGCCTACTCGGGCGCGAATAGCAGCTGGCATAGGACGACGACGAAGAATGGACCGACGAGCGGCTAGACATGCGCGTGGGAGGGCGAGCCGGACGTCGGGACGGCCGGGCCAAGGATCCGCTTCTGCTTGTCCTGCTGCTGCTGCTACTGCTGCTGCTGCTGTGGACCTGGCGGGGCATATCCCTCTCGTCGTCCGCGTCCCACATAGTGTCGTCCTCGGCCACATCGGCCATGGCATCACCGCCGGCGTCGTCGCGGTCCATCGCTTCTCCTCGGGCAGTCGAGAGGAGGCTCATGCCACCGATCTTCTCAAATACCTCCTGCACCTGCCGCATAGAGCACGCCCAGCAGAACGACGCAGCACTCTCGCACAAGCAGCTGCCCGCGCACCGCGGGTTCCGCCGCGCAGCAGAATGATGGCGGAAGCGCCTGGGCCGCGATGACGACAACGACAGTGACGATGATGGTGGTGGCGGCGGCGGCATTGTCGTCGTCGGCGGCGTCGGCGATTCGCAGCCTCGCAGGCCAATGAACCGCCCCAGCCGGCGGCGCTTCTGCTCCAGCGTCAGCCCCCGGCGCGGCCACGCCACGGGGCACGGGTAGCAGCGCGTCCAGGGGCCCGGTGTGCGCTGGTGGTAAAAGTGCGCCAGGTCGTCCAGCTGCGCGTCCGTCAGCAGCCAGAACTGCAGCAGCGTCGTCGGGAACGCCGGGTGAACCCGGCCCGTGTCTACCTGCACCAGCGGGTGCAGGTCCAGCGTCATCTGCCGCAGCTTGGACGTCAGCGCCGGCGACCGCCGGGCGCGCCGGGCGGCGATGGGGGGGAGCGGCATGGCGGACTAGGTGTCGCGCTGTGGAAGGCGGACAGGGCCAAATAGACTCAATAAGAGAATTTCTTTCTTTCTTTTGCCTGCTGGAGCTGGATGGGATGGATTGCTTTGTCTTAGCCCTATTGGTTCTCTAGAAACAACGTAGAACGACTGTTCTATGACAAGCTAGGAACGGATGGATGGCAACAACTAGAGAGCCAAGACAAAATCGATATGTGATAAGACAGTGAAGAGCATCGAGAAGAGGGAAGAGGCCGGAAGGCAGAATAAATAAGAAAAGAGAGAAGGCTGCACACAATGCAGACAATGAGCCGGCCGCAGTCTGCCGCCGAACAAAGTCATCTTTGTCTGAAGTCATATTATTTTAAACAATAGCAAGGCAAAGAAATGAAGGATATCTCCTCCTGCTTTGTCCTCTATCAAGCCTCGTTCGTTGTCTAACTTTCATTAAAAGCAGGCTGCGCCTTTATCACGACGCAGCCATAGAAAGAACATAGGAGGAGAAAGAAAGCATTGTCATGGGTAGCCTTTCATACTGAAAGAGAGACAATGTTATTTTGCGCAGCATGGGCAGTGCCTTTCACTGCTTTGTTGTGAAAAAATTAAAATTGAGTATTTTTTTGTCTATCGGTGGCATGTCTTTGGTTCGTAGTCGATACCCTTTTTTTAATCCATTGTCCCCATGCATCTTCGCCTGTCTAATATGCTTCAGAGCCACTTCACCTTGGCGACGTGGTCCGCCTTCCTGCGCGTGGGCTTGATGTAGCCCAGCGCGCGCATCTCCGCCAGCCCCTGGTAGAACTGAACCAGGTGCTGCCGCTCGCGGATGTCGTCGCCGTCTTCTTCGCCTTCGCCTTCCATGTTGGCGTCGCCGGCCTTGCCGTCCTCTTCGTCGTCCTTATTTTCTGCCACCACCGTCTGGAAGGCCTCCCACAGGTCGGCCACGTTGATGAGCGGGCCAGCCTCTTGGTACAGCTGGTACAGGATGGCTGTCGCCGGCAGCGTGGGCTGGATGCTGCCAGCGGACTGCGGCTCGTCGCCGCCCTGCCGCCGACCGCCCTTCTTCTTCCTCCCTCCCTGGGGCCCGCAGCACGCGCACGCGAGGTAGTCGTGCGGCCGCGCCAGCGCGCGCTCGAGCACGACGCCCGGCTTGGGGATGAAGACGTCGCGGTACGGTGTGCGGGCGTCGTAGAGCCAGATCTCTTGCAGCCACAGGCGGCCGCTGTCCGGCCGCAAAGCGGCAGAGGGGGCACGCGCATCGCGCCTTGCCGGCTCGGCCGGCTCGACGTCAACCACGGCTGCGACGGCGGCCACTGCGGCGTCCACCAGCTCCGTGAACGCCTGGTCCTCCTCCGTCAGGGCCGCTGAGTCGCGGCTCAGCTGCACCTTCTGGGCGACCACGGTCGTGCGCAGCACCTTGCTCTGGCTAGTGTACTTGCTCCGCAGCTGGGGCGGCCCGCCGCCGACTACACCGCCGACACCGTTGCGGGCGGCCCGGCTCTTGCTGTGGGCGTGGTTGTCCTCTACTTTCTTCTGCAGCGCCTCCACTTGCTCGGCAATGTCTGCCAGCTTGGGGACGAGATCGCGCCAGGCCTTTTCGTGCGCGTCGTTTTCACCATTGCCCTGAGCAGGTTCGGCGGTGACAAGCCCGCCGTTCTTGTCTGCTTCCACCGCCGTGATAAGACGTTGGGTGAGTGCAACCAAATCCGGTGCGAGCATCCGGCGGATACCGTGCGTCATGGCGGATGCAATGTAGGTGCCATCATCCTCCCGGTCAGCAGCCTCGCCACCCTCTAGCGTAGCAATGTATAGCTCCGTCAGCGACTGCCCTGCAAATACGCCACTGGCCCGCGCCAGCTTCAGAGCCCGCAGCAGGCGCAGCGTCCACCGTCTCTGACGCGACAGCTGCTCTACGATGGCGTCGCGTAGGGGACCGTCGTCTTTGTCGTCTAGTAGTGCCATAGCCTTGTCAGTTTCGCCGGCCGCCACCAGCGCCTCCACGTGCCGGCGAAAAGAAGGCAGCTGGCGGACGGCGTAAACGTACTCGGAGTTATCCTCGAGAAAAGCCGGTGTGAATTCCCGCAGCAAGACACTCAGGGGGTTGCCGTAAAAGTAGCACATATAGGCGTACTGTATTGTTAGCGGGGCGATTGCACGGGAAACTAGAATAGCAGAATAAAAACGGAAAGAAGAATACCTTTAACGAGTTCACAAAGATGGACACGCCCGTGACTTGCTCCTCCTGCCGCTCAGCGAGGGTGCGCAGCAGCGCCGGGCCCAGCCGCAGTGGCACGTCGGCGGCGGAGACGGCGCACTCGACCAGCCGGTCCAGCACGGCCGCGGAGGGCGCGACGTCGAACTGGGCGGCGGCGAGGCGGTGGGCGGCCTGCTTGGGCAAGCGGGCCTGGAAGAGGTCGACGGAGGTGGCGACGCCGAACACCAGGACAAAGGGGATGCGGTCCTGCCACGAGTGCAGGAAGGCGAGGAGGTCGGCCAGCAGCGCCGCGTCAAAGGCCTCGCTGTCCTCGAACGCGACGACGATGCGCGCGTCCGACGCAGACGCAGATGACGCAGAGGTCGACACAGATTCGTGTATGGCGGCGGAGACAGCCTCGAGATCGTATGCGAGGTACTTGCGGCCCTGGCGCTGACGTTAGCAAAAAACTAACCTCACTCTAGGCTGCAGGGGGTTGAGCTGGAACTACTCACATCCCGTGCAACGACATCTTCTTCTTCGGCATCGCCGCCTGCCGTGGGCGCTGCTGCTGTGGCCACTTGGACAATCGTCTTGAGAGCCGCGCGCAGATTGGGCGCCTCTGCCGCGCGGAGACGCACCAGCCGACGGACGGACCGAGAGCTGTTGCCGCTGTCACCCTCGCTCTCGCTCTTAGCCAGAGATTCGGCCAGCTGCTTGAAGAGCAGCATATCTGTCGTGGCAGCTGGACCGAGAATGACAAATGCGGCTGGCAGTTTCGTTCTACTGTGTATTAGCAGGTGATTTGCAAAACTGCCAAATAACATAACATAAGCCTACTGTATTGGCTTGCTTATAAAGCTCATGACCGCATCAAGGGTCGCCTGGTTTGCATCATGCAGGACTGTCTAAAGGACCGTTAGATGATCAGAAGCTTTGGTTTTCAAGAGAAATAAAATGTCATAGTTACCTGGATACGCGCGTCCAGCCGGGCCCAGGTAGACTCGTAGAGTTGCTGCCGCTGGGCTACAAAATCTGGCTTCTCACGGCCCTGAAGCAGCACTGGGAATGCTGCGAGAGAGCTCTCGCCGCTTCCCTTGTCCTCTTCTTGCTGATCTCCGTGGTCCTGGTCCCTGTCGCCCTTCTTCCCCTTGGCTGTTCGCCTCCGCTTTGATGCGGACTCTTGACCATCTTCCCGCCCCTGGCGTTTTCGCCCATGGCGGGATGGTGTAGAGGTAGAGGCTGCTGCAGAATGCCCTGCACCGTCTTCTTCATCATCTGACGGATTGAAAATATAGGCAACCTTTTATTTGTTTAGCAACAGTGCCTCAGCGGTATGAGTTTGAATTCTAGAGAGATGCCGTACCTTGCGGACAATGCTGGTCTCCGCATCGTCACCCGCAGCCGCAGCCGCCATATTTATAAGAATTTATACGAATCTCACAAAACCTTGATACATTTAGAAAGAAAGAAAGTTCGTCTCTAGAAGTACAGCTCTCATAAACTGAGATTTGAGATTTCATAAGCTTTTTTGGCTGCTACTGAGATGAGTGGTTGTTTAATTAGCCCCTTTAGCAAAACCGCGTCGCGCGTCTCGCAGGGCGTGAATTGTGAGGGACGCCACACTAGAACACCGCCACATCTTCGCTGTAAGCCTACAGTATTCCCATTAGCTGTCTTCCATGAGCATCTCTACATCTGCTACAGGAGAGTCTGCGTTTATTCGTATTTTTGGTATTTGATCATGTTTTATTCTCTGCTATATTTCATAATTCGTTACTTTAACGTCCTGGAATCTGTGGAATTTCTAACATATCACTGCTGAAGCAGCACCTAATTTTGAGCCAATTCATTAAGACCATATCCTTCTAGAAACATCACGAAATAACAGCAGAACAAAGAAACATACATTTTTCTGGCCACAAACAGGAAACCAACTTCGTGTGCATTTGACGTTCGTGACAAGCAAAAGCGATAAAAAAATAATACCTTATAGTTACAAAGAAAAAACATAAGCAAGGGTGTCTATAAAGAAAAGCAGCGACGACGGCAGACAAAGAGATCTGTAGAAGTAATGGACCACAAAGCACTCCGGTGGACAGTGAATTGGAGTGAAAAGTCGCCAGCAAACCATCTTGTCTCTTCTGTTTTCCGACTTCACTATTCCGATCCGTGTGCTTTCCCTCGTCCCGCTGCGTCGCCTTCTTGTCTTCCAACCCAAGCGGAATGCTCTTCATTCCTTTCTTTCCTGTTTCTCCAGAGACGAGCGATATCGACGTCCAACGATGTCCAACGACAGCCATATCGACTTTTGTTTTGCATTGTTTTTGTTGTTATTTGTTATCAAAGGTGACGTTTTGGACAGTGCCCGCTGCATTTTGAGAACCATCCGCCTACACCTTACCGACCTAGACCCTTTCCCTAAAAAAGATTGCATCACATACAAGGAGAAATAAAGAAAACACAAGCCAACAGATGAAGCAAAATCAAGCAGCAGCAGATGACAAGAGAAGAGACACTAGACAGCAGAAGAACCATGTCAAAAGATTAAAAGAGCCAAAAGAAACATAATTGAAGAAATGCGATCCGCCTCTTGTTCGGTCGCGAGAGATTGTCATGTGTATATGCGCCGCGTGGGCGCAGCGCTGCGTTGTTGCACCATTTATGCTGCTGCTTCGATGGCCGCAGGCTAGTGGAGCGTGTTAGCACCAGTCGACCAAGACACGTTTGTTCTCTTCTGGAATGGAACATACCTTTTCCTTTGGCTTGTCGTGCTCATCTGCGGCTTCTGTGCTGTCTTTGGCCTTGGCGTCGTCCGACAGCTTCTCTGCGTCCTTCTTGACGCCGTTGGCCTTGGCTTCCTCCTTCGCCTCCGCGGTGCCGTTGGTGCTGGTCCCGTTGGCCGGCGCCGACTCTTTCGTCTCCGGAGCAGGCTCGGCTGCCAGCATCTTGTTCCACTGCTCCAGGAGGGCTTGCGACCGCGGCTTGAACTTGAACTCCTCTTCGCGAGGGATGGTGTCGATCTTGAGGATGGCCTTGAGGACCTTGTTGATCTTGGTCTCGCGGATGACGCCGACTTCCAGGTCAGGGAAACCCTCGAGCTTCGTCAGATAGTCGGACACGAGCTTCATCTCCTCTTCCTTGGGGGTCTGGTCGCGAGTGAGGAGACCCTTCTGGATCTTGTGTCTCAGGAACAAAACCTCTTTCTGTAGGCATGGTTAGCGGACATGGTCAGTTTGCTCTTGGAAAGAAGGCGATGGGGAATGACTCACGGCCTTGCGACGTCGCTTCTCCTCGGGCGACGGCTCTTGCTCGGCTGGCGCCGAGGCCTCCTTGGCCTTTGCCTCGTCCTTGGACTTGGACTTGGACTTGGCATCCGACTTGGCGCTCTTGGATGCGGACGGCGTGCCGTTGGACGCGGATCCGCTCTTGGGCGTGCCGGAGGATGTGATCTTGATTTTAGGCTTCTTCACCGAGTCTGACCGCTGGGGGGTGCGAGCGTCCTCCTCGGCCTTGCGCTTCTTGGACTTCTTCTGGGCGGCGGATGGCTCTTCATCGTCGTCTTCCGGCACGTCCAACATGTCGACGTCCTCGTCCTTGGCGGCCTTCTTGGAGGCAGACTTCTTGGGCGTGGCCAGGGCGGCCTGGCGCTTGGCCTCCTCGGCCTGCTCGGCTAGCTCGAGCTCCTCCTGGAACTGGCGTAGGAGGTCCTTGTAGTAGCTCAGGGGGTGGCTCTCGGCGGCGAGCTGGTGGGCCTTCTGGAGGTCCTTGCGCATCTTGTCGTTGATGGCATCGAGGACCTTCTCGGGGTCGAGGTCGTGCATGTCCTGGTTAGGCACCCAACCGCTTGGGGAAGCTGTTAGCACCAATAGCGCGTCAACATGACCGAGATGGCCAGGATGGCCAAGATGGCCAAGATACCACTTGTCGGATTTGGGAGAGGTCGGGAACTTACAATTCATTTGTGTACAGGTACATGACGGGGAATGTGCGGTCTGCAGCGCGCTTGCCGCCGTCGGCATAGTCTTCGCGGTAGGTGCCGTCCGGGCGCGCCGCCGTCACGGGACGCGTCTTGATGAGAGTCTGCGGCAGCATGTCCTCGTCGCAGATGACGACGGGCCAGGCCGGGTAGCCCTTGAGCTTGACAAAGTAGTGGTCGCCAGGCTTGGCGTCCAGATGGACTATCCGGGCCTTGGACTGCTTGCGGTTCAGCTTCTGGCCAGTGGACTTGCGGCGCGCCGCTGATGAGGACGCCTTGGTAGGCTTGGCAGGTGTCGACACCGCAGCAGCGTCGGCGGCGGCGGTAGTCTCGTCGCCGTTCTTCTCCTCTTCCTTCTCGCCATCCGCCTTTGCTGCGGGCGCGTCGTCCTTGGCCTCGGCGTCATCGGCACGCGTCTCATCAGCAGCCTTTGTCTCGGCATCGGCAGCGACCTTTTCGCCATCAGCCTTCTTCGCGTCGTCGACGGTCGCATCAGCAACGGCCGGCGTCCCCGTCGGCTTGGAAGCTTCGGGCGCAGCAACAGCTGCCGGCGCAGTGCCCTCGGTCGCGGCGTCCGTCATCGCGATGTCAGTGCCTTTTTGAAGGTCAACGGGGGTGCTGAGTTCAACTGAGACGCGATGAAACGGAACGAAGGAAAGAAATTGATGGTTAGCTTCGATGCTTGGTTGATTTTTTTGGTTGTTTGGGAGAGGTTGCTTTTTTGTGTGCAGTGTGGCTTTTCGCGTGACGTGGGGAAAAAGGAAATGCGCGCGTGCTGGAGGCAGAGATAGGTACTGTAGAGAGGGAAGGAGCAAGAAGGGAAGGCGTGAGTGGTTGGGGTCTAGCAGTAATTAAAAAGAGGAAAAAAAATAAACGGGGAAAGAGCGAGGGAGACACGGGAAAAAGGACGGGACTGCGATTGAGTGGAGTGCTAATGACAATAAAGAATTAAAAGAAAAAAAGAAGAAAAAAAAAAGAAATGGCAGGGGAGAACGAGCAGCAGAGAGGAAAAGAGGAAGGAACAGACAGAAAAGAGACAGAGACAGGTAAGAAAATGAGCCAATCAAGCAATACCTTTGGTTGAAGCAGGGGTGCTTCTGGTGTTGTCCACTTCTGCCTTGGTGCCCTCTGTGGAAGGACCAGTCAGAGTGCTTCCTGCCGTTGCAGTATCTGCACCCTTGCTCGCACCTTCCGTTGCGCCTTTCGTTGCACCTACTTCCTCTTTCTCTGCGGCGGCAGCTGTGGCGCGGCCTGCGCTTCCCTTTTCATCAGCGTCGGAGCTCAATGGCGCAGCAGAGGGAGCAGCAGCAACAGCAGACGCAGATGCAGATGCAGTTGCCGTTGCAGATGCAGATGCAGATGACGCCTGATCAGCTTCGATGATGTCGCTGGCAGTTTGTTTGTCAGTGTTCTCTTTGTCGCCCGCAGCTGTTTGGTTGGCCGTTTCTTGGGCGGCGGTTTTGTTGTCGCTGATGATGTTGCTGGTGCTGGTGCTGTTGCTGGTGCTGTCAGAACCACTGGTAGTTTGCTGGTTCGGTTGACTGTTGGCCGGCACAGCAGACGCGGTTGAGTTTGAGTCGGCCATGGTGGAGAAGATGCACCAAGAGAAACGACAAAAGTATAGAATGCTCCCTAGAAATGACTTCCAAGCTGTTTCTCTCAAGGCGACCTTAAAAAGTCCCGTTCGAACAATCACTCTGTGCTTGCTACTCTGCAAGCTTATAAAACGCCTCGTCCGATATCCTACGCAGCAATGGGTGGGTTGTCAACCAATTCGGTCGCAGCTCCACCAGCTCCAATAGATATAACCTGCGTCTTCTATCGTCCCGTTAGATGCGCCGATTTCGATAAGGCCACACGGAGGGACAATTGGACTTCGCTGTCTATATCGCTGGCTGGCTGTAGGTTGCAAACAATACTGGACTCTGATAATACGGCGTAATTACCAAGGTCGCCGTCTCTCTAAACCTAGATAGCGCGATCGCAAAGGTCAGCAAATGACGGTGGTGGACGGCAGCCGACTGGCCGTTTCGTGGGGTGGTTCGCTGAGTCTGATACGAGGATGCGCCGAAGAGCGGCAAGCTTCAGATGATGGAAAAGAAGAGATGGAAGTTAGGAAATGGCAGATGGAATGGATGAGATTGGAGGCAAAGAAGGGGAAAAAAAAAAGAAAATAAAAAGGCAAACTATATTGATCATTAAGCATATTACATACGAACTACACGCACACTACAAAGAATGTGTCCCCTCTCGAAAGTTGATTGCCAAGTCACGTTATTTCTACGAGTATTACGGAAGCTGGAGTGGTAATGGTGGTGTGCAGACCTGGATAGTTCTTTCCTCTTTTCCCTCTCGCTGACTTGCCGTTTTTGCGCGATCGACAAACTCCGGAGAGCGAAACAGGACGTTTGCTCGCTCTTGCCTTGCAAGGGCGGGAAACGGTCGCCCTTTCCTCTCAGAGAAGCTCCATTTTCGCCGTCGCGGCGCAGAAGCTTGTTGGCCCGTGCACCGTCGTCCCAGCCATCAGAATTACCCGCACACACGTGAGGCGCTTGTCATCATCGTTCTTAGTCAGCAGCCTCACACTCATGGCATCCTGTCGTGACTCTCTGACTGCCAGCCACCACTTGCAAACGACGTGGAACATCTTAGCTCCTGGCACAGGCGAGGATGCATGGAAGAAGTGCTCTGCTCGCGCTCATGGCGGTGGTTCGTGCCGTGTGAGAGCACCTTGAATAGGAATCCTTGGATACCATTGAATTAAAAATAAGAAATAGACTGCTGAACGCCTCCGTACCGTAGTGTACAGAAAAAGAAAACACAAAAACACATAAAACTAAATCGAAAAAAAAAATAACAAAAAATAATGGCACAGTTCTTTTGTGTAGACCATCTCTCGTAGACTCCCTAAGTTTGTCCTTTCCGTTTTTGTCCCTTTACTCGCTCTCGTCTTCGTCGTCCTCCTCGCTGCTGTCCTCGTCCATGCCCTCTGCCACCGTCACCGTGAACGACGGGTCCTGGTCCACGCCGACGTAGCTGTCGCTCATCAGGTACAGCTTGAACGTGTGCTCGCCCGCCTCCGGCAGCTCCACCGCCATCTTGAGCTGCAGCGCCTTGCGCCCGATGGTCACGCGCCGGATGGCCAGCAGCGTCTTGGTGCGCTCCTCGCCCACCACGAGCCACCAGCGCTCGAGCCGCTGGCCTGGGAAGAACGGGCAGTGGACGGACGTGTCGAGCTCCTTGTTGGCGTCTTCCTCGTCTTCGTCTTCGTCATCATCGCCCGTCTCCCGCTCGATCTTGATGTTCAGCGTCATGGCCTCGCCGGCCCGCAGGTCCTCTGCATCCTCTACCTCAAACTCCAGCGACACATCCGGGTACTTCTCGTTGGTGAAGTGGGCTGCCTCGACCAGCTGCGCCTGCGTAAGGCCCAGATCGCGCACCAGGCTGTTGTATTGCTTGTTCTCTTCGGGGTTCATCTTCTCGATGAAGTCGAAGACGTCCTTGATTCTGCGGTGGCTGTTAGTACAAAACAGACAAGTAGCGTAAAGGGGAGGAGATGATAAACGAAAGAAAAAGAGGATTGAAAAAAAAAAACTTACCCATAGCGCGATGCCACCTTGATGACGTCGGGCGAGAAGTGGGGGATCTGCTTGAGGGGGCTGTCGCGGTCCCACATGGCCTGGACGACCATCTGGGTCATCTCCATGGCCTGCAGCGCGTTGAGGTGGCTCTGCGACGACAGCAGGTCGGCGGCGGCGCTCAGCAGGCTGGGCACGCGGGCGACGACGAGCTCCTGGTCCTTGGCGAGGTCGATGGGCAGCTGCATGCGCGAGAAGTGGGCCTGCAGCAGCACAAAGGCCTTGAAGGCGGGCGACGCGTAGTCGGGCTCGCCGTCGGCGCCGTCTGGGCCCGCCGCGCTGGCGGTCATCTTGACGGGCACGCGCTCGTAGATGCGGCGCAGCAGCGGCTCCTCGTGGCGGCGCACCTGGATGGACTCGAACTCGGCGGCGGCGGTGACGATCTCGAGGATGCCCTTGAGCTTGGTGCGGGCGGTCAGCGACAGCAGCAGCGTCTGCATGGTGACGTACGACAGGTTGTAGTAGGCGCCGACGGTGGCGCCGTTCTGGGGCGCGACGGCGCCCGTGTCGTCGTCGATCTCGACGAGCTGGGTCTCGCGCAGCTCGCCGAGCGTGTCCTCGACGAGCGCGGTCAGGAACTGGCCAAGCGCGTCGTCGGTGCGCCGCGTCAGGCTGTAGTAGCTCGGGTTCGACCACAGCCGGCGGTACAGGTAGGTCTGGGTCAGCCACTCGAGGGCGCCGTCGCCCGACGCGATGCGGCGCACGCTGACCTCGGTCATGAACGCGTCGGCCAGGCTGTCGTGCAGCTGCGACTCGACGGGCAGCGCCTCGTTGAGGAACTTTTTGTAGTAGTCGCGCTTGACGGCCGGCAGCATCAGCACGCCGCGGCTGCGGCCGCGGCCGGCGCCGTCGCGGGCGGGGCGCAGCGCGCGGCCGAACATCTGCAGCACCTCGCTCAGCGGGTAGTCGACGTAGCGGTGCTCGCGGCCGTCAAAGTACTGCGTGCCCATGACGACGACCAGGTGGGCCGTGCAGTCCAGCTCCCAGCACACGTCGCGCGACGCCACCAGCACCTGCACGGCGCCGTGGTCGTACAGGTGGCGCACGATGCGCTTGTCCGTCTGGCTCAGCGCCTCGTGGTAGTAGCCGATGCCGTGCGACAGCGCCTCGCGCAGCGCCGGCTCCTGCACCTTGTCCAGCAGCGGGCCCAGCTGCGCCCGGTCCACGTGCAGGAAGCGGTCCTCGTCCTCGTCCTCCGCGCTGTCGGCCGCGCACGCCAGCAGCAGGTCGCGCGCCGTCGCCCGCGTCTGCTTGCGGCTCGGCACGAACACGAGCGCCGGCTGCGCCGCCGACAGCTGTGTGATCGCCAGGTACGTCGGCTTGGCCATGGCCAGCATCAGCGATGGGAAGTGCGGCACCGAGTACGACTGCAGGTGCAGCTCCAGCGGCACCGGCCGCACCTGCGGGCTGAAGTTGTAGATGTCGTGCTTGGCCGCCCCGATCCAGCTGCCCATGTCGCGCGCGTTGGCCAGCGACACGCCGAGCCCCACCACGCGCAGCGCCGGCAGCTGCGCCTGCGCGCCGCCCGCCTTCTGCCGGCGCGCCTGCAGCTGCTCGCGGATGTGCATCATGCGCGACACCAGCATCTCGTACAGGTACCCCTGCGCGCTGCTGCTGCCGATCATGTGCAGGTCGTCGGCGATGAACAGCTGCACCGTCTGCACCGCCTTGCGCCGCGCCCAGTCGCGCGCCAGCCCGTCCCACTGCGCCGGCGTCGCCAGCACCAGGTCGCCGCGCTGCAGCAGCTTCAGGTCCAGCGCCACCTCGCCCGTCAGCTTGACCACCTCCTTGCCGCCGCCCCGCAGCTTGCCGAACCGCTTCTCCCAGTGCTGGAACCGCACGTCCACCAGCTCCTGCAGCGGCGCCACGTACACGGCGCGCCCCGCGGCGGCGGCCGCGTCATCCTTGCCGCCCTGCTGCTGCGCCCAGTGCCGCAGCAGCGCGAACTCGGCGCACACCGTCTTGCCGCTGCCCGTCGACGACGCCACCAGCACGTTCTGGTCCGTCGCGAACAGCGAATTGTACGTCTGCGTCTGGATGCGGTTGAACGTCTCCCACTCCGGGTACAGCGCCATAAAGTCCTTGGCCTTGAGCGCCGACACGGGCAGGGGCTGCAGGTCCAGCAGCTCCGTGTGGGGCGGGAACTTCTCGGGCAGCAGCAGCTTCTGGAACGGCACCGCCAGCCGCGTCTCCGCGTGCATCCAGCGGTCCGACACCAGCGACACAAAGTAGTTGGGCGGCATCGGGTCCGTGATGGGCACCGTGAACTCTACTACGTGCTCGCTGTTCTCGGCCTGCGCGTAGTCCTTGCGCAGCAGGAACTGGTCGTGGTACAGGATGTCCTCGCCGTCCGAGTCCTCCACCACGATCCAGAACAGCTCCGCCAGCCCGTGCAGCTCGTCGTCCCACTCAAAGTTGGGCGTGATGGTCAGCGTCATGTGCATCATCGACCGCGTGATCGGCAGCACCTGCGCCTGCAGGTGCAGCCGCGGGAACTTGGCGACCAGGCGGCACACGGAACTGCCGGCCTTAGGCAGGCCCAGCAGCTCGCCCATGCGCGGCGGGTCCAGGTCGAAGTAGCTCTTCCACGGCACGTCGATGCGCTCGGCCTTTTGCACAATGTCGCGCGAGCAGCTCGGGAACTGCCGCAGCGGCGACATGGTCGGCCACATGCGCTTCTCGGCCATCTTGCACAGGTCCAGCGCCGTCTTGGCGACGGCCGACCAGCCCTTCTTGAGCGTGATCTCAAAGATGGCGCGCAGGATGCGGCCGGCCGACTGCGTGACGTAGACCATGTCGGCCATGAGGGCGAGGCCCTCGAGCCGCAGCCGCGAGATGTACGCCTGCAGCAGCACGTTGATCTTGGCGTGCGGCTCCTCGATGCTCTCCTTGACGGGGATGGGCACGCGGCCCAGCAGCTTGGCCAGCTCCAGCTTCTCCTCCTGGCGCACGGGGATGTACTTGAACTCGGCGCTCAGCGCGAAGATGCGGAACAGCTCAATGGTCGAGATGGACGGCTGGATCAGGTTGTTGTACGTCTCCATGGACCCGTGCGTGATGTAGTAGTGCGACGCGATGCGGCCCAGCTCCGTCGCCTGCATCTTGCCCGTCTTGTCGTCGTACTTGATCAGGCTGGACTTGCGCAGCACCGTGGCCGCCGAGTGGATCAGGTCGACGCGCTTCTGCTCCAGCGCCTCGTCGTCCTCGTACTCGGCGCCCACCTGGTACAGGCCGGGCGACCGCAGCATGCGCACAAAGAGGTAGGTGTAGCCGAGCCACTCGACGCCCTCGTCGCGCGAGCGCACGTTGCCCAGCACGACCTCGGCGTTGAGGTTGTCGACGAGGCGGCTGACGAACTGGCTCTCGATGGGCAGCTGCTGGTTGAGCAGCGACAGGTAGTAGGGCAGCTCGTTCTGGGTGGTGATGATGATGCCCTCGCCGTAGGTGTCGTACTGCGGGCGGCCGGCGCGGCCCAGCATCTGTAGCACGTCCTGGGGGCTCAGCTCGACCCAGCTGCCCTTCTCGGGCGAGTAGACCTGCGTGCCCTTGATGATGACCGTGTGCGCCGGCAGGTTGACGCCCCAGGCCAGCGTGGCCGTGCAGCACAGCACCTGGATGGCACCCTGGGCGAACAGGTCCTCGACGTCGGTGCGGTCGGCGCGGCTCATGCCGGCGTGGTGGATGCCGAAGCCGTAGGGCAGCAGGTCCTTGAGGTCCCTGTCGACGGCCTGTTCGGCGGCCTCTTGCAGGATCTCGCGGCTGCCGGCGTCGTGCTTGAGGATCTGGTTGATCGTCTCGAGCTCGAGCGCCTTGTCGCGGATGTGGCGCGCCGTCTTGGCCGTGTCCTTGCGCGAGTGCACAAAGATGAGCATCTGGTTGCGGTTCTTGCCCACGTGCTCGAGCACTTTGGTGTACGTGATGTCGTTCATCGTCTTGAGCTGCTTGATGGGCTTGCGGTCGGTCACGCCGATGAACTCCTGCCGCAGCGGGCACGGCCGGTAGGTGCCGTCAAAGTGGAAGAGGCCCGTCGCCGGGTCGACGCGCAAAAAGCTGGCCACGTCGCGGTAGTTGGGCAGCGTGGCCGACAGGCCGACCAGGCGCACCGGCTCGCCCGTCTGCTCGGTGCGGCGGATGGTGCGGCTCACGATGCTCTCCAGCACGGGGCCGCGGTCGTCGTGCAGCAGGTGGATCTCGTCGATGATGATGAGGCGCACCAGGTTGGTGTAGGACAGGTCGGTGGCCTTGCGGGTGATGACGTCCCACTTCTCGGGGGTGGTGACGATGATCTGGGTCTCGGCGATCTGCTGCTTGGTCAGCTGGCGGTCGCCCGTCAGCTCCGACACGCGGATGCCATAGGACTCGAGCCGCTTGCCAAAGTTGCCGACCTGCTCCTGGACGAGGGCCTTGAGCGGCGCAATGTAGACGATCTTGAAGGCGTCGAGGTCGATCTCGCCCGTCTCGGGGTCGCGGTTCTTGCCGATCTCGCGCAGGATGGTCAGCATGGCGACGTTGGTCTTGCCGCTGCCGGTCGGGGCGCAGACCAGCATGTTGCCGTCGTCCTCAAAGGCCGAGGGGTAGCAGCGCGACTGGATGCGGTTGAGCTTCTGGGCGGTGCTGAAGGGCTCGCGCGCCCACTGGGGCAGCTCGCTGATGGGGATGTTGGCGTCCTTGGGGTCGCTGCGCTTCTTGGGCGGCGGCACGTGGATCTCCTCGTAGCCCTTGAAGGCGCGCTTGGTCGAGCCGTCGGGCAGCGACACGCGCGGGTTGGTCATCAGGTGGTTGCCCTGCTCGAACACCAGGTTCTCCAGGTTGATCACCTTGCGGGGCTGCAGCCCGCCGACCAGCTGGCCCTCCTTGCCTTCTTCGGCTTTGGCTTGACTAGTACCGGCGCCGCCCGCACCGTAGGCGCTGGCGTCAATGTCCATCTTGATCTCCATCTTGCCCTTCTTGGCGGCGTCGGTGGTCGTCTTGCCCTGCAGCTCGTTGAGGATCCAGCGCAGGCCCTCGGAGGCCATCTCGCGCTCGATCACGGCGCGGGCCTCGTCGTCCTCGGCGCGCGCCAGCTTGGTCAGCCACACGATCTTGTCGCGGTTGTCGATCAGCTTCTGGGCGACCTCGGGGTGCTCGTAGTCGAACAGCTCCATCATCTCGTTCTCGATCTCGTGCAGCAGCTTCTCCTTGCCGCCCGGCTCGTCCGGCTCGCCCGACAAGATGTGCAGCGCCTCCGTCGTCTTGTCGTGCTGCGTGTGCGCGTCCGGGTACAGCCGCCCGATCTGGCGCTGCAGCCAGTAGGCGTCGATGTCGCGCGCCGCCACAAAGTTCTCGTCGCGCGCCTTGTCCTGCCGCCGCCCGCCGGCACCAGTGCCGCCGGCCGCGGCCGACGCCGACGGGTCGATGATCATGGCCTCGCCGTCGACGAAGCCCAGCTCCTCGTCGGCGCGGTCCTCGGCGGCGTCGCCGGCCGCGGCCTCCTCGGCGATCTCTGGCCGGTCTTCGTCGTCGCCGTCGCCGTCCTCGTCCTCGTCTTCCGACGACGCGTCGCGCACCTCGTTGACGAGGGCGTCCTCGTCCTCGTCCTCCTCAAAGTCGACGGCCACGCCCTGGCGCTCGTCGATCTCCTCGTCCTCGTTGGCACCGCCGCCGCCGCCGCCGTCGGCCATCTCCTCGTCCTCGTCGTCCTGCACGTCGTAGTCGGTGATCTTCTTGCCCAGGTTCACCAGCTCGTTGAACTCCTTGGCGCTCAGGTTGGCGCCCAGGATGTCGTCCACCTCCTTCTTCTTGTCAAAGTCCTTGAGGTCGTCGTCCTTGAGGTACTCGAGCACGGCGTCGGCCGCGCTGCGCACCACCTCGTGCGGCACGTCGCCCAGGCTCCGCGCCACCAGCGACAGGATCAGCTCAAACGTCGCCCGCGTCGCCGACGTCCGCGGCCGGTACCGCAGGCCCTCGACCATCAGGTCGGCGCCGGCTAGAATCGAGTTGCCCCGGAGTGCCGACTGGTTCTGTCGTTTCCGCTGCTCGCGCTGCAATATGTCTTCGCCCTCGTGGAAGTCTCCCCGCTTGACGTTCGGCATGGCCGACGTCTTCTTGGTCTTGGGCACCGCGTCGCGGGCGATGCGCGAGCCCATGTCCTGTATCCTTAACCGGCCCGCCACGGACTCGGGGTCGCCAGTTGGCTCGTCCTTCCGGCGCGTGACGAATCGGCGGTCCGCCTGGAGGACCAGGTTGGACATTGCCGAGTACTTGTACTGCGACACATCGCGGTTGTAGTTTGACGACATCGTGGCAGAGTGCGTAGGATGTGTCTGGGGCCCGCGATGGCAATAGTAGGGGTTTGTTTGTCGCTTCGAAAGAGACGAATGCGTTGAGATGGATGATGATATCTTCTATATATATGGGAGAGTCGTCGAGGTGGCTAAAAAATTTAAACAACAAAGGTCGGATTAAAATAAAATGCCAAAATTAAATGCAAAATTCAGCTCCAGGGGCGATTATCGACGCTAGCGGCAGTTCTAGGCAGAAGACCCCGCCGCCAGCGCTGCCAAACAGCTGAAGCAGCTACGGCGGACGCACTGTCATTGGCTGCAGAGCGCTGTAATTCAGCGTCCCACAGGAGGGCTTGTTTACAACGATGCCGTGCAGAGTCTCACCGACAACCGTGAAATGCAGATGCGCACCGTTTTGCTTTCCAGTTCGGAACGTATGGTTACGCGATTTACAGAGCAGCAGCTATGGGCTCTCCAGCAGCAGCAGACGCGGCGCAGAGTATCCGGGAGGCGCTGGAACCGTTCGTGCGGCCGAGGGAGGAGGCCCTGCACATTCGGCGTGTACTGAAGGCGCACCTCGCCTCATGCGTCAAGGGTGACAATGCGCTCGAGGGCAGCCTGGCGCTGGTCGACGCCTCGTGCGAGGTATCTATATCGCCCGAGGCCCGGGGCCTGCAGCGGGCCTATCTGCGGGCGCTGCAGGCCAACCTCGAGGCACGGCGGGCCTTTGAGAAGCGGTGCCAGGAGGTGGCAGCCCTCCCGCAGGCGAAGGCCCCAGCGGGCGGCTTCCCGTATTCGGAACCCGCTAGGGGCTCCTCGTCCTCGGTCCTCGACGACCACCTGCTGTCGGTGCGGCTGACGCGGAAAAAGGAGCGGCTGCAGGTGCTGCACCGGTACCTGGACGCGCTCGGCGAGAAACCGGTGGCGGCCGGGGCGGGCGAGGACTTTTTGCAGCCCGCGGCCATCTACGCCGAGGCCGAGACGACGCTGCCGCCAGTGCCCAAGGCCGTGATGGACGGGCTGGCCGAGGAGCTGGCAGCAGCCGATGCGGCCGCGAGGCCAGGCGCACCCGCCTCGGCGGCGGCGGCGACGGCGACGACGACGGCCGACCTCGAGCGCCTGGTGGCGCAGCTGGAGAAGTCGGTGCTGCGCGCGCAGCTGCTCCTGCGGCAGGAGGAGAAGCGGCTGGCGACGGCCAAGGCGCGGGCTGCGCGGCGGTCACAGAGCGGCGGCGGCAGCCAAGCAGACACGGCGGCCGCCAAGCTGCAGGCGCTGGGAGTGGCGCGCGACGAGCTCATCGCGTGGATGGAGGCGGAGCTGGGCAACGCGGCGAACGAGGACCGAGACAATGATACCGAAAAGGACGAGGAAGACGAGGCGGCCGCCGAGACGTCGCGGCTACTCCGCCAGAGCCTGCTCGAAGGGCGCGACGACGGCGGCGCGGGAAGCCAGCAGACGAAAGCCCGCATCGAAGAGAAGCTGGGCGAGATCCGCGAAAAGTACGGCCGGTACGTCGACGCGCGCAGGGCGCTGGTGGCCACGGTCGGGTCGATGGTGAGCAGCGGCGGCGCGGGGGGCAGGCAGGCAGCAGTCGCGACGCCGCCGCTGTTTGCCAACATGCCGCACCTGTCGCCGCAGACGGGGTGGATCGACAGGGTGGACAGAAAGACGGAAGAAGCTGCTGCGGCTGCCTCGACCGCCGCAGACGCAGCCGCCGCAGCCGCCGCCGCAGAGTCGGCCCAGGCCGCAAGACAAGCCGCCCTCGGCAAGCTCCTCATGGCACCCTACATGGAGCGGCTGCTGGCCGTGGCCCGCGAGCAGAAGGCCGAAATTGCCCACAAGGCACACCACAACGTGGTCCTGGCCAAGCGGCTCAAGGACACGTGCCAGCTGCTGGACCACCTGGCCGACGAGAGCCAGCTGCTGCCCCTCTATCCGATGCACGGAGCAAGAGGCGGAGGGGGCGGCGCTGGGGCACTGCTGCGGAAGAAGAACGTGCTCGCAGGCGGCGTGCAGGGGCGAGACAGCTCCGACGGCGCCAGCCAGCGCGTGGCGGCGTGGACCTATGCCGCAGACTCAGCCAAGATTGCCACGTTTGAGACCGTCGCCGAGCAGGTAGAAGCGGGCCAGGTTGCGCTGGAACAGGCGACGGAGACTATTGCAGAAGTGAATACTTTATTAGGGAGACCAATAGATGATGGGAAGGCAGACACGGATGAAGCGGAGGACAATCCTCGTGGAAAAGGCCCTACACAACGAAAACGGGCTGGCACACAAAGAGGAGGTGACATCTGGGCTACTCTGCACGGGGACCTGGGACTCCTCAAGTCGGAAGAAGACTACAAAACATAGCTAGAAAGGAAAGTGGCAAACTGTCATGAGAAAGCGAAACTAGAATAAAAATGTCATGATATATATCCCTCGAGCCTAATTTTACATTACTCCGTATCGTCTTCACCGTGACCAGGACTCGTCACCTTGCCGCCATGATGTTTGAAATCCGCAGGGAGAGATCCAATATCGACAGATGCTCGTCTGCACCATCCACCAATCGCTTGTCCACCTCGGAGAACACCAGCATGATTTTGTTCTTCTGTGTGTCTGGCACCGTCTCGTCATATATCACGGCCTGGTACAGCTGTGTGATCACCTGGCCGGCGCTCCATCCATCGGCTACCATGTCCTCGACCACCTTCGACACTGACTGATACGTGGCTCCGGGGGCGCTGCCGCTCTTTTTTGAGGGGCGAATCGCCTTGACGAGCCGGTCGATTGTCTCGTCGGGGATGACACCAGCGATGTCCTCAACGATTTGGACCGTCACGGCAGGCGGGGATACCGTATCGACGTCCATGCTGTCTGCGTCGCCGCCGCCCTCTTTCTTGTCTGGACCTGCCGCGCCGACCAGCCGCGCCGCGCTCTGCAGATACGTGATGGCTTTTCGCAGATCGCCCTCGCTGCACCGGATCAGCGCGTCGACGGCGCCCGGAGCCAGCGGCACGTCCTCCTTGGCGGCGATCTCCTCCAGGCGCGCCCGCGCATTGCCCTGGTCGAGGCTCTTGAAGCGGAACTTGCTGCAGCGGCTGGCCAGCGGGTCGATGATGCGCGTGACGTAGTTGCAGATGAGACAGAAGCGGGTGATCTTGCTATACGTCTCCATAGTGCGGCGCAGCGCGCTCTGGGCGTCCTGGGTCATAGAGTCGGCCTCGTCCAGGACGATGAGCTTGAAGGGCGGGCACGGATAGCGGTCCTTGTAGCCGGGCGGCGGGTTGGTCAGCTGCATGCGCGCAAAGTCCTTGACCTTCTCGCGGACGATGGAGATGCCCCGCTCGTCGGAGGCGTTCAGCTCGAGCACGCGGGCCTTCATGAATTCGGGCCCGTACAGCTCCTTGGCGAGGGCGAGGATCGTGGACGTCTTGCCGGTACCGGGTGGGCCATAGAAGAGCATGTGAGGGAGCTATCAAAAAGAAAGGCAAGTCGCGTAAGCAGACGCTCGGGGGAACGTGACCAATCTGCAAAAAAAAAAAAAAAAGGAAAGAAAACAAACATTAGAGGCTTGCAGTGTCCGCTGCAGCACGGTGACGGTGTGATCCTGCGCAGTGACATCGCTAAGGGTCTTTGGACGGCTGAAAAATGTTAGCCTTCGTCTTATTCTCTCTTTCCTCTGTGTTCTCCCTCTGTGTTCTTATTCTGTGTGACCGTACTATTTCTCCACCCATGGCTGTGCTCGCGGTGTCTCGTTCGTCTGCTTATCGCCTTTGCCCGCGGCTCCGCTGGCGGCAGCCTGCTTCCGGGCCTTCAGGTCAAAGAAGCTGGCCATGGAGTCAGAGTATATGGCGATGTGACTAGAATTGCGTTGGATCACGGCGGTAGGATGTGTGCTGGCAGGTGAGTTCGTTTGAGGCCGCCGCGCGATGCAATTGATATCGAAGCAATGCACAGAAAAGTGATGCAGAGGAACGCTAGCGCAGAAAGCAGAAGGAAAAACCACTTTACGCGTCGCGGCAACGCGTTTGGTCAGTGAGCTCCCCCACTTTGAGGCCAGCTGCTGCAGGAGCCAATCAGCACGGCAGACAGTGGAGACTGCCAACTGGGACGAGGGTCAGTCCTAATAGAGCCCCAAAGTAGGTAGGTGCCGGGCCGAATAAGAAAGAAATGGCATGTGCGAAACGCCGCAAAAGGCCCTTAATGGAAAGAGGCAGCGAAGTTGTCATATATCTCTGGCAAGAATAGTTTCCTTTCTAGTCACAGCGGCTGCTGTCAGGGCAGGAACAGACGACAAGAGGGCCGCCAAAGTGCTAGATTTCCTATTTGAGAAAAACGGGCAGGATCATAAAACGGAAAGCCACAAAAGGGAAATAAACCATGGCCAGGCCACCTACCAATTCTGGAACACTGTCGCAAGATCATACAAAGTAGCATGTGCACTGCGAAAGTATACGAGTACATGCCCCAGTACATGTCCCAGTCCTTGAACTCGGCGGTATGCTACGAGTGCTGTAACGCCCGTGCTCCATACAGTGGCGGTTGGTTACAGCCTTGTCTTCTCCACTCTTGTCTAGACGCTTTAGGCCTTACTGGCCAAGGACCAGGAGCAAAAGCCATGTCATACGTATTGCGAGATAGCCCCACTTTTTACCGCCCGCCCTGCCTAAGTCTGTGGCTTGTGAAGCAGCAGCGGGCAGGCCACCCCGCAGTCTTCAGTCTTGGGAGAAAAAGAGGCAGACACAGACACAGACACAGACTCAGACAGCAAGAGAGAAGAGAGACTACATACACCCAAGACGCACCTTCCCTCCTGTAGACATTCCATTCACTCACTCGCTCGCTTGCTTTCCGCTTTCGTTCTTGCTGCTGTTCTCCCGACGTCAACCTAAGGCTGACTCTCAGGCTTCATTTTATCTTCATTTTTGTCTTCATTGAATCTCCCATTCACTATCGATTATCGCTGCCTTCTGCCTCCTCCACTTTGTCATATAACCTCGTCCGATCCCTATCGCCCTCCCAAATTTACCCCTCCATTTCTCTCTGTTTGTTTCCAAGCCTCTCCTCGTCCGCAGTTATTTATCTGCCTCTGGCCAGCGTCTACCTCCTTGGCCGTCTCTTTTTCCCTCCTCCTTGACAATTTGTAACCACTCTTGCTCCATATTCCTCTCATCTCCGGGTCGTTATTTTGTTTGCAGTACGAGAACCTGTTTCGACTCTCACCGCAACTGGTCATTCTGAATTACCTGTGCGTGAGAAGTCGTCGCACGCACGCGGACTGGTAGGAGCCATGTCAGACCAGTCTATCATCCGAATAACTAAGGTTAGTCGAGAATCGTCTTGCGCATTGGGCCGGGCAAGCGGCGCTCACATTTTTTTAGGAACTCAGTGACATACAAAAGAACTCCGACCTCTGTACGTGTCTCGTGCAGCCTTTTTCTCGGATTTTTACGTCTTCCTGCCCTGCTCTTTTGGCATTCTGCTAATCCAGACCAGCACTTGCCGTCGCTTGCCGCGATGTCGACGTCCGGAATGTCAAGGCCTTGATCATTGGCCCCCCGGACACGCCTTACGAATTCGGCTTTTTCGAGGTAGGGCTTGCAATTGCTTCATCTCCTGAAAATGAAGGCAGATTGACTAACAAGTCGTAGTTCACGCTAAAGTTTAACAAAGGTTGGATTCTGCCTCGGCGATTTTCTGGGCGAAGGTGGTCAGTTTCTAACGATGTCCGCCACAGACTACCCTCGCAAGTCCCCAACAGTTATTGCCATCACAACAAACAGTGGTCGGTGCCGGTTCAACCCAAACATTTACTCAAATGGGAGAGTTTGCTTGTATGACCGTCCATCCCTGCATTTGACCTTCTTACTTTTGTGGTGTTGAGTTTCATTTTCTAACATCAACTATCAATGCAGGTCTATTCTTGGGTATGCTGATGGAACAGGCCGTATGAGCTCCTTCTTCCCTCTTTCAACGGACTAACAGAGAACCTTTTGCAGGACATGGCGAGGCGAGCGTGGTGAGGAGTGGTCGGCGGCACAAGGCCTGGAGTCGATCCTGTTATCCATCCAGAGCTTGATGTCGGCGAATCCCTACGAAAACGAGCCGGGATTCGAGGACGCAAACGAGCCATCGGACAAGAAAAATCAGCGAGACTACGTACAGAAAATCCGCCACGAGACTCTTAGAATTTCCATCATTCAGCGCCTAGAAGAGTTCACAAACATCTATGATGCCCGAGGGCCTTCGCTACCTGGCATTGCCACGTGCAACAACACAGAAGACATTGACATGGACGGCATGGACGAGTCCAACGTGCCTTTTGAGCCCTTCAAGGATCTCTGCAAGCGCAGATTTCTGTGGTACTACGACTCGTACATAAACGCTGCGCAGAAGGGCAAATCGGAGGTGCCGGATGGGCAGATATTCGCACGTATGCCATTCGAGGGTTCAAACAATACAATGGAGGGACGTTTCAACTACAGCGAGCTGGAGCGACGTCTAAAAGCAATCAAGGGAGCCCTGGATGCTGAGACCGCCCAGTGGGCGATTGAGGGCAGGCTTGTCCAGTCGCAGGAGGCAACGGTCGCCGTGAACCTACGTAGGCAGTTCGAGCAGGCGGTCGAATCCTTCAAGCGCAATGGCATTCCCCACAATATCGAGCTGGAAGGCGGCAACCCTTTCGTGTGGGTAGTGACATATTTCGGAAAGCCAATGACGAACCTCGATGGCGGTCTGTTCCGGTTCAGACTGCTCATGAGTCCTCGGTTCCCCGAGGAGCAGCCAAGAGCAAAGTTTGAAACCCGGATATTCCATCACCGCATCGCTGCAGACGGTACTCCTTGCTATGTTGTGACGCCAAACAAGCGCGAAGATGCTCGATCACATATCGAAGCCATCATCGATGCGCTTGAGGAAGAGAATCCGCCATACGATCCGCGGACGCTGGTCTACCCGGAGGCCCACAAGCTCTACTGGGGATCGCCCGAGGACAGGAAGATGTACAATCGCCGGCTGCGGCGGACTGTGCAGCAGTCGATGGAGTGAGTTGCCTTCCCCTTCCTTTCAGTGTATACGCAAACGGTCCTAACACTGGTCACAGGGATTTCTAAGTCTTTTGAGCAGCAGCTGCTGCCGCATCCTCTTCTCAGAGCCCCTAACAATTTGTTTACTGGTTCTAATCTTGCTTTTTGTTTTCAGAGTTTAGCGTCATGGGGTTTAGGGATGTCAAGGCGAATTTCAGGGTCAGTTAAGGGAACCATTACTAGGACTTTGCTTATTTCTCGTATATGTGACCTCAATTATTTCGTCTCGTTCTTCTTTCGTCTAAGTTTGTCCTCCGGTTTTATTCTTCTGCTTGTTATTCTCTTCCACATGCTCCGTTTGACCAGTTTTCTACGACAGCTCTAGCTTCTTCTGCCTTGCGAAATGGAATCCTGTTTCTAACGTGGCAAAATGCTCTAAATACGTCACTCTAAATCGAGTCTCTTCACTTTTGTAGAAATGCTAGTCTATGCTAGAAATAAAGATAACAATTTTGCTGCCTGTTTGTGGGGCACTGGCTTTCTGTAATGGCATTTTCATTCTGCTTCATGATCGTTGGCTTTTCATCTTCTTCCGAGATCCAAAAGTCCTTCCCAAGACCGACCTATACACTGCGTCCAGTAACCATGGTGCTGAGCCAACCCTGTCCCTATCTAATAACCGGATCCTATCCCATGAACCCACCCCCAAAAGAAAACGATTCCCTTGCCTCTGAAAATGTGCAACTTTGGTCATTTCTTATATACATACTAGTGTGCGGCAGTAGTGGCAGTTCCTGTGGTCCTAGTCCAAAGTTTGCCAATGCTTATGCCCCTCTGCCGCGGGAGGCGCCTCGTCGGACTCTGCTTCGCTAGCGCTTGTTGCTAGGCGGGCGGCCCCTCTTTGCGATGCCGGCGGCAGACGCTCCCTCGGCTTCTCCTGTCGCCGTTGTGGCCAACAGCCGATCCCGCATGGGACTGTACGGCGCCGCAATGCCCAGGTACTCGGGCGCTGTAGGAGCCGCAGTAGTTCCAAAACCGGGTCTTTCGTCCGGCCCCTGGAAAGTGTACACGGCATGCAGGCTGCCAGATGCAGGCGTGGCAGTCGCTCCAGCCTGGCTGGTAGCCGCAGCAGGCGTCGCCGCGGTCGCTGACGAGGACGACGAGCTCTCGAGAATGTTTGCCACGGCCGGCGCACCGATTGGGGGCCGGCGCAGCTGTTCCGCGTGCAGGCGCTCCAGCCCCTCGCCGATGACAGCGTACTTGTCCCAGTTGATGGGCGGCATGCGCACAATGTTCTGGGGCTTGGGCAGGCTGAGCGGGTCGGGGACGCGCGGGCGCGGCGGGCCGCGGGTAGCGGGTCCTGCGGCACTGGTGGTAGTGGTGCCGCTTGCACGGCCATCTGCGGTGGTTGGCGTCGGAAGCGTCGTGTCTGCTGAGGTCATTTCCACGTCACTTCCGTCGCCGCTGTCACTGTCACTGTCGCTGTCGCTATCGCTACCGCCACTGCCGCCTTGATTTAGTCCTGCCGCCTCACCACTCTCTAACCCGTGGAGCCGGCGTACAAACTCCACGGGATTGGCCATAATCGCCTCCTTGGCTTGCTGCAGCTCTTGGATGTCGGCGGTAGCCCGCTTCTTTTGCAGCTGCAGAATGGCAATCGTATTTTGGAGCGCGATCACGTCAGGATTGGTGGCGAAGTCGATCGGCATAGGCGCAGGCGGAAACGGGGCGTCGGGGATGTCGCCGCCGCTACTAGCATTTGCGCTGTTTCTGGCGTCATTTAAGGCGGATTTGGCTGCCGAGTTCGCGGCCGCATTAGCGGCGGCAGCTGCTCGTGCGGCTTCGGTGTGTGTCAATACAGGACGGCCCGACGCAAAGTTGGGCACGTAGTGTGTTCCAGAGCCGGTTGAGGTCGGCGCTAGATGAGGTGGAAGCTCAGCTACAGATAGCACGGGCGATATAGGCGGTCGTGGTGGCGACCAGGCCCGCGGTTGCTGCTGCTGCTGCTGCTGCTGCTGCTGCCGCTGTTGTTGTGTAGTTGTTTGAGACTGTGGGTTCTGCTGTGGGAGCACCAACGGCGGAAGCGGCTGCTGCTGGGTGTGTTGCACCCGTGCTGTTCTTGCAGACGACTTCGGCGACACTCTTGTTGGTGCTTTTCCAGCTGCCTTCGCCGGCGCCCCGGATGCGCCAGCTTTCTGCTGTGCTGCTCCTGCGGGTCCGGCCGCCTTCTTCGGCGCGGCTGTCATCGCCTGGCCTCCGCTTGCAGCCAGCGCTGTGCCTGGTGCGCCTGCCACAGGCATGGCCAACTTTGGTGAAGCTCCTGCCTTCGGCGGTGACATCTTAGGCGTAGTTCCGGTTTTTGGTGATGCGCCAGTTCTGGGGGGAGCGGATCCTGAACCTTTGGCTGATGACGCGCCTGATGTCTTATTGCCGCCGGCTGCAAATGATGCGCCGGTTCCTCCTGCTGTGGACGGAGTGTTGAATCCTGGTATTGATGGTGCCGGGACTGGGGTCTGTTGAACCGGCGGAACTGGCGCTAATACCGGAGTCTGCTGAACTGGCGGCACTGGTGGCGGCACTGGCGTCTGCACCGGTGGTCCTGCTGGCGGAGATGGTCCGGCGGATGGTGAAGCCGATGCGCTTGCCGACGGCGGGGTCGGGCGCAGAGCCTGCGGCGGGATCGGCGGCGGCAGAATCTGCGTCTCCGTGACGGGCGGCCTGCCGCCGCCGGAGCTGCCTCCACCAGAGTTGCCGCCTCCAATAGTCATGGTCGTCGGCTGCAGCTGCGGCTGTGCTTCATGGGACAACCCCGGTTGTTGTGGTTGCGAGGGTGGTGACGGCTGTATTGGTTGTGGTGCTAGGCGCTGGCTCTGATGCGAGCCGAAGGACTCATTATGTATCGTGAGCCCGGGCATAGCCACAGGCAGACTCTCGCAATCAGTCCAGGAAAGAGCGCGTTATGGAATAAAAGAGACTAGCGAACCCTTGCCAAACTTTCCTTTTTTGAGACTGCCTACAGCGCCTGTCGCTCGCTCTTGCCAATCACCGTTCGGGACCGCAAGGCAAAATGGTTGACTAAGTTGTGGCAAGTGCCTCCTTCCGCTGGCGAACGCATTGGTGGGGTAACTTTTTGGTGAAGATTGACAGAACAGGCAGTTGCGGGAGTACGGGTAGCGGGGAGTGGCAAGCGAATGAATGTGGCGCTAGGTCAAAAACAGTAAAGTAAGATTTTAAACTTACACGGCGTAGATCGCACTGTATGCCTTCTCAATACTCTGAGGAGCTTCACTCGAAGTCACCATGAGATCGTCCATTCCCTTACGTGTAGAAGGCCTCAATAGAGTGCTGTTTACACGGAAAATTACCTTACCGTGTGGAAAGAGGCTCTACTGCATTTAATTCCAAGCTCTAAGAAAGAGAAGGTTCTATCTAGGCCGTGGAGTACAGAGAATCGATGGTTCTCGAATGAGATTCTGTTGCGAGGGAGGTTATTTAGATCGATCTGAAATGCACGACGCTTGCTGCGCTCCGGCAGGAAGGATAGATACAAGAAATAAATAGATAGAGTCGATGAAATTCAAAAAAAAAAAAAAAGAGGATCAGTTATATCAACAGACAGCACCGTGGCGAACCATACAGCAAGAGAGATGAAAGAGCGCCGTTAGACAACGAATAGACTGTCAGTATGACAGAAAATGGTACCTCTGTTACTCCCACTAGACAATGTGAGCTATGCACTTTGTCTTCCAGACATCCCAAGAGGATCACCACTCTATTTTCTTTGGATTATACCTTCGGAAACCTTTTGTATCTTAGAATGAAAGATAAGCGGGTAAGGGAAAGTCTGCAAAGGCAGCAAGAAACAAAAAACCGAGGTGCCGAAGACCAAACTATCGTCATGAAAGGTTTGATGCTACGTTGACCAGCTCATAAAGGAGCTACTTCACATAGAAATGCAATCCATGTACGGTACACTTAGACTCGCAGCTCTTTACATGCTTTCTATTGCACACGTGCTTTGGAAGGCGAGAAATAACATGGATCTGGAGCGACCGTTATGACTGACGTGAGACAGTTGGATAGAAGTATGGCCGAACCAAAAAGTCAAGAATGGGCCGGTAGCAGACGCGGCAAGATGGCAGGATGTAACAGAACACGGCAAGCGAGCCGCCAATGAGAGAGAACACGCCTGTATCAGTACGTACATACTTGCACTCAGCGAAGACAAGAAATACGTAAGAAAAAGGCGAAGAAACCTAGAGAGAAGGGGAATAGAACGATAAAATGGGGTTAATGAACACACAATGATCGACCCGTGAAGTGGTTCGTGCCGGTTAAAATCAGTAAAGCAACCTTCAGGGTGAGAAAGACAAGAGACGGAAAGCAGAATCGGTCCCGGAATTTAAGAGAGATGTTTCCACGAAGCTCCGCTCCAGACGCTTCCCCGTTTTCTCATCTATTAGATAGCAATCTGGAAAAAGGGGGAGTTTCAACCAACGGTCATGCGAATCAGGCGACAAGGAAAATGAAGCCCAGACTCTTCTCCTCAGAGAGGAGTAGCCAAGAGCATGGCTCGAAGCGACATTGCTCTCCATTCGAGGCATGGCACACGCGATGGTCCACGCACGCACGCCTAGACGGTCTTCATTCTTATATCCACACTTCCGTTTCAAAATAATTTGTTCTTACTTCTAGCTCTCGATATTGATCCGCAAGGATACATGGCGGTTCTAGGTGTGGACCAAGAAAATAGCAGCCAGGACAGTCGGGTAGACCGGGGCGGTCTGCGTTGGTGGACACCGTTGACATGGTCCAGGGACAAACAGCCAGTGCACAGACTAGCATGCTAGAATACGCTGTCGTTCACTAATATAAAAAGATATGTTTTATCTGGGATTTCGTATTTCGCCATGCCTCCTTTCTCTTAGTTTGATGTTACTTCAGCTGCCCTGTAGATCAGCTGGACTGTTTCCCAAGAATCATATCTGCATGTGCGTGAGTGGAGACGTCGAGATATTTACTGTAACTCGCCCCTTTCAGTCTCAAAAAGGCTCTTTAAATTCTCTTTGGGATATGGACTAAGCTTGTTTTGCAAAAAAAAAAAAAAAAAAAAAAAAAGAATTAAAAAAAAATTAAAAAAAAAAAAAAAAAAAAAAAAAAAAAAAAAAAAAGAATTAAACAAGAATTAAACAGAAAATAATAATAAGCCTAGCGGCCTGCATGCACTACTACTCCCTGCTCCTTGCCTAACTACTGCTGTTCTTTAGTGCCCTTTGCTGCCCTCTGGTACCCTCTGCTGCCCCTTGACGCAGCCCTTTCCCCCTTCTGAGGGAAATTGGCCAGTGTGGGTCTCCACTTAAACGTGCAGGAGGTTGGTGCGTTGTTGGGCAGGGGTTGCTGTCCCTTCTGGTCTTCTCCAGTGGATCCTTCAGCGGTCGCCTGGCGCTGGCTGGCTACAACTGCGGCGGTCCAGCATCTTCCACCCCCCAGCCACCCAATTCCTGCCTTTCTTCCATTTCCCGCCCTTTTTGGCTTTTTCGATTTCTCCATTTTGTCGTCACCACTCTCACCACTTTTTTTTCAACTGCCGATAGACCACTTTTCCTCTTTCTTTTTTTTTTGCGACCTCGTTACCATATTACTTTGTTTTGGTATATTCTCATTGTTTACATTCGACTATTTTTTTAAAAGTTGATCGAACTTGTTGTTTGACAGCTGTTCTATACTGTACTGCCGCTTTCCTCTCTGCTGGAATACCTTTTTTTTTTTCGGCCAAGAAAGTCAGATCAAAAGACGAGAACAGTCAGTCGGGTACAGAGTCCAGACGACGAACTACGCCGCCGAAGAGAAAGCTCAGAAAGTCACGGCGACAATTCGCTTGTGGCGTGTCACAGAGATCAGGAGGCCCGATATCTTCGCTTGCTAGCAGCGACACCGCTCGTTTGCTCGCCGGCTTCATCTCGGCCCGTTTGCTGTCTTTCACTGTTCCTTCTCGTCCTCTTTAGTCTTTCTTCACTCTCATCTCTGCTTCTCTCACCATGGCTGCCCCTCGGATAGCCGCCTCAACCCCTTCTCCACCGCCCAACATCCACCACATTCACACTCCGCCCACTCCCCGGCTTGGCTTTGGCGACTCCTGGGAACCGTTTTCACCACGCAAATCCTCCCGGCTCGCCGCATCGTCCATGTCCAAGCCTGCTTCTGCCCGCACACCGTCTCCTTCTGCAGCCACACATCGCGCCGCTCGCCAGCTGCGCTCTCCCCGCCTGACCAAGCAGGCCACCGCCGCTACCCGGCAACTGGACAGCGCAGCATTCTCGCCGGCGGCGACACCGCGGAAGAAGAAGATGCCGACTGCTCACTTCCTCAGCCCGGAGGATGCTGCCAAGTCCAGCAAGAAGAGCGCCGCCGCCGTTGCCGCTGATGGCAGCCATACCGGCTCCCGCATGGGCCTGGGCATGGGCATGCTGCCGACGCCGGCCAAGACGCCCAGCAAGAAGAAGCACGCCGCCTCCGAGAACGAGTCCAACATCGCCGCCATCGCCCGCAACCTGTTCCACACCACAGACGTCGACGAGGTCATGTCGTCGCCCAGCAGCAGGAAGACGCCGCGCCGGCCCAAGAAGTACACCGGCTTCTCGCTCGAGAGCTTCACGGCCGTCGACGAGGAGGAGCCCATTGCCATCTTCACCGACTCGCAGGACCGCGTGCCCGAGGTCGACGCCAGCTCCGAGAACCCCTTTTACGGCAACGGCGCTGCCGCAGCCCTGCCTTCTTCCTCGTCGCCAGCAGCAGCTGCAGCTGCAGCAGCGGCATCACAGACGTCCCCCCGCCGCCGCAGCAGCAGGCGCAGCACCGTCGTGTCGATTCCCGGCGAGGGCAAGCAGACGGTGGAAGACGCCACCCGCCGCGAAGACGGCCTCGTCTATGTCTTGTATGTTCTTTTTTTTTTTCTCCTAATTTCCCGGAGCTTGAACTGAATTCGTTTTACTAACAACCAATGCAGCCGTGGCAAGAAGATCTTCCGCAAGTTTGAAGACAGCGCCGCCGCCCAGGAGGAGGACATCCTCGAGGGCGCCACACCCGGCAAGCGCCTGACGCGCTCCGCCATCAAGCCCCGGCTGCTCTTCCCTCGCGACGACAGCGTGCTGGGAGAGGCACGGAACGGTGTGACTATCGCCAGCACGATCGAAGACGAGGAGGCGGACACCGACATCGAGGACCACGTCCTGCAGGATGTCGAAGAAGAGGAAGACGACGACGTCGACGCCGAGGACGAGGTGGCTGAGGCGGCGGCAGCAGCACCAACCCTCGGCACCCCTGCCGAGCGACTCGACGGCAGCACCGCGCCCAACACGCCGCCCCACGCGCCAAAATTCGCTCCCGCGTCCCCCCCCGTTACGGGCCGGGCAACGCGGTCGAGCCACAAGACTGCCGATGAGCCGGCGTCTGCCAGGGGGAGCGGGCGCGCCAAGAAGCGCAGCCCCTTTGACAGCTGGCGGCAGACCAAGAGCAGCAGCGGCAGCGCGGCGGCGGGTCATAAGCGACCAGTGGACGAGCTGGGCAGCGCCATCCCCGCCGCGGCCGCGAAACGGAGCCGTGCCTGATCGCATCCCGAGTCTCGTGTCTGCCTTATTTTCCACCTTTGGTTTTTATCTTTTTGGTCTCAGTGTGTCTCAGTGTGTCTCAGTGTGTGAACGACTATGGCGTTTGGTATGAACCTGGACTGGAAAGCATGAGCTGTGATGTTTCTTTTTTGTGTGTGTTCGTTTCCATGTCACTTATACTTCTTTTTCCCTGTTCCTCTTCTTTTTTAAACTTTATTTTCACTTCTTTTTCCTTTGTTACACTTTTCTTTGTTTCCTTCTCTTCATCTACGCTTTTACTTCAGACGGCAAAAAAGAACCAGATTGCCAGTTATTACTATTACTAGGGATGAAAAGACGGGTAGTCTAGATGGAATTTTCTACGAAAGGGAGCGGAATTCCCGAGGACGGCGTCTCATACTGCTTGTACTTTTGTTTGAATGTATCAATGGCCTTCCGCTTGTCTATCAGTCTGTAAGCAGCTCGTCTAGTGAATCTCAATGACAACGCATCAAGACCACAACTGACAGATTGTCTGTCTCGACGATGATGATGATGATAACAATGAGATATGTGATATGAGATGAGACACCGTATTTCAAGAGACCACTTAGAGCCAATATGCTAGACTAATATCCATCCTGGACTAGACCGGAACATTCGATGGTTATTGCCGTGACACATATTTATCATGCATGGTACTATACCTAGTTTTTTTCTTGCAAAATATGCCCTTCACTAATATTTCTCAACCTCTCACAAAATATCTTATTTTGGAGATATCCGACTCTTTCTTTTTTCATAAAAACTTCAAGCAGTAGCTATTCTTGGTTCGAGAATTATTTAAAAGCTACTTGCTCACACAGAGAAAATATCAATATCATTTCCCTCGAGGCCGTAGCCGTTGTCATCTCCTCTTAATATGTCGCCATCCTTCTCAGCAGAGCTCTATCACAGCCTTTGTCAAGCTTCGGCCCCGCCCCCGCAGCAGCACATGTCTGAGACTTAGACGGTGAAAATATTATTAGTGGCGACAAAGTTTAGCAAGTCTGGCTTCTCTTATACGTTGTAAAAAGGTACATATATAAATGTATAAATGTATGTCATGCATGGTTTTGCGCCGTTCCGCTCCTAAACCGGAGCTATTCGCATCCGTATTTTTTTTTAAGGCTCTCTGTGCCATTGAGACCTCATCTAGAGGATTGTTATAGAGAAGAGTGCTTCCTTGGGCTCAATTGCCTAATCTTTGTTGCACTTTATTATTCTTTATTGTTCTTTCTTGTTTTTTTGTGTTTTCTTTTCTGTTCCATCTGTATTCCTTCTCAGACTCTTCTTCGCCATGCATATTCTCGTCGTCAACGACGACGGCCCCCCGTCTACCCACTCTTCCCCCTACGTCCACAGCCTCGTCCGCGACCTGCAGGCCGCCGGCCACCTGGTGTCTGTCTGCCTGCCCAACACCCAGCGGTCCTGGATCGGCAAGGCCCACATCATCGGCCAGACCGTCGAGCCCGTCTACTACCGCCCGCCGCCGCCAGGCGCCCCGCCCGCGGGCCTCGACCGGCTGGACGGCGAGCCCGAGAACGACGGCAGCATACACAGCCGGCCGTACCAGCCGGCCGACAGCTCGGCGAAGGAGCAGCAGCCGGCGCCGCCCGAGGAGTGGGTGCTGGTCAACGGCACGCCGGCGTCGTGCGTGCAGATCGGCCTGTTCCACATCTTCCGCAACAGGCCGCCCATCGACCTGGTCGTGTCGGGCCCCAACTACGGCCGCAACACGACGGCCGTGTTCGCGCTGAGCTCGGGCACGCTGGGCGGCGCGCTGGAGGCGGCCACGTGCGGCCGCACGCCGGCCATCGCGCTGTCGTACGCGTTTTTTAGTCGCAACCACGACCGCGCCGTCATCGCCGAGGCCAGCCGCCACGCCGTCCGCGTCATCGACGCCCTCTGGCGCCGCTGGCCCAGCGATGGCAGCGTCGACCTCTACAGCGTCAACGTCCCGCTGGTCGCCGGCGTCAGCAAGAACAAGACCGTCTACGCCGCCATGCTGCAGAACTACTGGCGCGAGGGCGGCTGCTTCGTCGCCGTCGACGGGCCCTCCGCTCCCGACCGCGACGCCGAGGAGGAGCGCATCCGCGAGGGCGCCAAGGGCGAGTCCTCTGCCGCTGGTGCCGTCGCCGCCGGCGCCGCCGAGGACCCGCAGCAGGTCGGCGACGCACCACCGGCCGCGGCACCGCTGCCCACCACCACCACCACCACCACCACCACCAGCACCCCGGCTGCGGCAGCCTTGGCGAACCACCACGGCCACACCACACCCCTCACCCACCAGCACTTCAAGTGGCAGCCGCGCTTCACCGACATCTACAAGAGCGTCGAGGACGCCGCCCCCGGCAACGACGGCTGGGCCGTCAGCGAGGGCTTGACGAGGTGCGTACTTTTCCCTCTATTTTGATAATTTTTTTTTTCCTCTCATGTCGATTTTTCGGTATATTGACTTTTCGGTACAGCATCACACCCCTAAAAGCAAACTTTTGGCAGGCGGCGACGGAGCTACACGAGACCGAGTTCAAGCTGTGAGTGGAGACAAATGTTTGTGCATCTGCTTTCTTCACCACTTTCCTTTTGTCATAATGTTGTCTTGTCATATCTGAAGATACTGGAATGTTCATTCTGGGATAGAAGATAGACGAATGGGCATAAAGAGACTACGTTCAAGGCGAAAAGAGTAAGGGAGAGGAAGAGATTTAGAACGGGAAAGCATCAAAGGCTGGTTCTATAGAGAGGTATAGACACAATCGATGACCACTTTTTTTCCGGCTCATTTCTCTCCCCATGCCGGATTCTCTCTTCTCTCCTTCCTCTCTCGTTCTCCCGCTAGCTGCCATCCGTGTTCTTCCAAAGAATCTCCAGTCACCTCTCCCCTAGCATGAATTCCCTCTTCTACTAGAAAGATCCAATGTCGGTGCAGGCTAACCGAATGGACTACAACTGTAGAGATGAGCAAGCCACTGAGACTTCGCTTGATGCTCCTGCAGCGAATCTATCTATATCAGATCCGACAGCATCGGCAACGATGCTATCCAAGGAGTCTGAAACGCCGTCAGCCCAGCCTACAGACAAGTTGTACGCTCTTATTGCCTACGAAGATCCCTATGTGCAGCCCATCATCATGGCTGCGCTCCAGTCGATCGTACCCCCGGAGCGGCTGCAGCTCCTTACGGCACCGCCTGGCGCTACCGCCGCGACAGCAGACGAGCCAGTCTCTCTCTCTGAGCTCATCAAAGGCGCGAGCCGTCGCGGCGATGCCGCCCTCACATCTCCGCTCTCCTCCCCGCGCATCCTCCAGATCACCCCCTACGAGGTCATCGACTTCGCCTACGCCGCAGACCACCCGGACGCCACCGTCGTCAACAGCTACATGATCCGCAAGGCCCTCATTCGCAAGCACTTCCTCGCCGGCACCGTCGAGCAGTGGGTGGCGAAGCGCCCGGCCTCTGTGCTGGCCCGCCACGTGCAGCGCGCCGAGGCCTTCGAGGTCGACTACGCCGAGTTCCTGGACGACGCGCTGATCGAGGCGTTCGACCTGCGCGCGAGCCTCGAGCAGAACGAGGCCGACGATGCCCACCGCGCCGACCCGGCCAAGCGCGCGTGGTGGATCCTCAAGCCCAGCATGAGCGACCGCGGCCAGGGTATCCGGCTGTTCAGCACCATGGGCGAGCTGCAGGCCATCTTCGACGGCTGGGAGGAAGACTTTGAGGAGGAGGAGGACAACGACGACGACGACGACGACAACGACGAAGGCGACGAAGACAACGACAACGGCGGCGGAGAAGAGAAACCCGCGGCGGCCCGCGTGTCAGACGGCGAGGCAAAGGACTACATCGCCGCCTCGCACCTGCGGCACTTTGTCGCCCAGCCCTACATCCACCCGCCCCTCCTCCTGCCCGGCACCGACGGCCGCAAGTTCCACGTCCGCGTCTACGTCCTCTGCGTCGGCGCCATGCAGGTCTACGTCTACCGCGACATGCTGGCGCTGTTCGCCGCCGTGCCGTACACGGCCCCCTGGGCAGGAGCAGCAGCAGTAGCAGCAGCAGCAGTGCCGTCAGAGGCAGCGGGAGAGGAGGATGGAGACGTTGTGCCCACTGTCCAGGTCGATCTGGCCGCCCATCTGACCAACACCTGTCTGCAGGACGAGGCCGACAAGGGTGACTCGGTGCGGCGCTTCTGGGATCTCGCTGAGCCGGAGGGCGGTGATGGCGCCACCAGCAGCAGCGGCTCTCCCTCCGCCTCCGTCAAAGAGCAGATCTTCGACCAGATCTGCCGCGTCACCGGCGAGCTCTTCGAGGCGGCCGCCGTGGCAGCGCCCATCCACTTCCAGCCGCTGGCTCACGCCTTCGAGGTGTACGGCCTGGACTTCCTGGTCGAGGCAGCGTCAAGTGGCCCGGAGCCGGAAACGAATAGCAACGACGACGATGCCAACAGCACGAACAGCAAAGACTCCTCCTCTTCGCACTCCTCTTCCGCCGTCACCGCCTGGCTGCTGGAGGTCAACGCATTCCCCGACTTCCGCCAGACGGGAACTGGCCTGCAGGATGTGGTGGCGCAGTTCTGGGCTGACACGCTGCGAATCGTCGTGCGACGAATGCAGGGAGGCACAGGAGGAGGTGACGATGCTGGGGATCGCGGCCAGATGGTGCTGGTCAAGGACCTGGATCTTGGCAGGCGATAGGAGGCCCCCGGCCGTGTCTGAGAAGCCAAGACACGCTAGATCTACAGTTGGTCGCCGACGAATCTTGGCAGGGAGCGACAAGAGAACAATGTGCACCATCGTGGACACCAAGAGATGATCACACATTGCGTGGTGGCACGAAGAAATTTGGAAACTATTGACGAGAGGATCTCCGGCCGCCAAGCCAGTCTTGGCGGGCACAAAATTTCGCGGCGAATCGCCTATACGGGGGCAACACAAGAACAACAAAGAGATGACGCAGACTTCTGAGGCGAAGGGAAATCAGAATGTGGAGAGACGACTACAAAAAAAAAAATTAGAGGCTGAGCAGAAGCATACGTAGACGGGTCATAAGACGGCAATTCGACAAAAGTCATTCTCTTTCTTCTGTCACAGCCCAGGCCGCAAGCCCGCCTTGGTCAACTTTACATGGAAGCATATAGACGGTCAGTAGTATCGCCGAGCCCAAGTCTTGCCAAGCATGATGAGCGGTCTGTTGGGCTTGGTCTAGATGAAGCCCTGGGCCTTTTTCTAGGCGTTCTGGGCGACGGTTTCGTGCTCCGCACATGGGGCAGCAATATCTGCCGCAGACCAGAAAATATGAAATAAAGGTTGAAGAGAATTTCAATTACGAAAACAAGACTGTGCAAAATGGAGCAGATGAAAAACGTATTGGGACTTCTAGTGCTTAGTATTCCTTTGGGTCTCACGATCTCACACTGATTTCATGCTTTCCTACCCATACAAACTAGGTGAGCCATGTTAGACTCTCCTGGCTGGGCCGTATTGCTGCTCCCTAGCAAAAGAGTTCTCTATCTACTGGCAGATGGAGCATCATATGCCGGGTTCAAAACTCCTCAACCAGTCTGCCTCGTCCACTGCCTCTAAGCCTACGGCGCATTTACGAAGCGGGCAAACGCATTGTACGGAATTCTCATATAAAGGATATATGCACGAAGGCGAAGGCATAGTCGGTATGTACATACGTCTGCATAGGCTTAATCAATGTCATATCAAGAAAAATGGCGAACGCGTGGTAGACGGAGACAGGGGACCCGCTCAATCCTTCCCGCGTTTCCCTTGCCGTGGAACCGACAAGCGGAGACAGCAGAATGCGGAAATGAAGAGAGAACAGGCCTAACCTGCAATCAGACCTACATACATACACATGCAAATGTGCAATATCGAGAAGGAAAGGCGAGGAAGCCCAGATACGGAAATGACCCGTGTAATTACACCCGATATGCTTACCACGTTGGCTGCTCCGGGCCGAGAGACTTGCGGACAAGAGGTTAGACCTGCACAGATTGCCTGCTGGTGACCCTGCTGCTTGAGATATGATAAGCTTAGCTACCTTCCAAATTCTACCTACCGCCGCCGTAGCTTATCACGTTTTTGCTCGTAGCTTCGCGAAAACTAGCTCTCTGTGAACACAGGTTACGCCACCGACATATTGTGTTCAACAAACGTACTGAACCTGCGAATACGATCTTTGCTAATGCTCTGCGTGTCACTTATACGACGCAGAAAGTGGAGAGAAGGTGATGAAAAAAAGAGCACTGCCTCATCCTCCCGCCGAGGTTCATTTCCTCCATCAGGAATATTCAGTAATACGGGCGTACGAAGCAATCGCGTGTCGACGAAGGACTTGCTGGGTAAAAGACTCGCGAAAAGTGGCTCCAAGCAGCAAAGCGAAAAGGGGTTTGATAAATTGATTTTGACTTTCTTGCAATGCGTAAGAACCAGAAAAAAAAAAAAAAGAAAAGAAAAGGCTCGTACGCATATAATTCATAAAATAAAGGAGTGGAGCTTGAATTTGGTGCCAAGAGACGCGAAGTGAAGCTCGTCCATCAGAATTTTACTGGGAAGGGGTGCCCTGGCCCATGGCTTTGTCTAATATCGCTTTTTCCTTGATATGTAGAAGCAGGACCTGTCCATGAAATTATCACTAGGCTTACGTATGGGGCGTCTTTGGATCTGGACCCACAGTGCCAATGCTACAGAAGCTTTTCTCCTAATGTACACGTAGATGCTCGTTCGCGGCGTCAAAAAGAAGAAGGTTGCACGATACACACACTAACAAACCAAGTGGTGAAGGAAAAGCAAAGCCCAGCTGAATCTGTACCATGGAAAGATGTCGATTCCCCAAAAGCGGCGAATCATCTAGGAAGTTTTTCGGCTAATGCTTCCACGCAAATGATACATGCGCCCCTAGAATCACGTACAGTGTATGTATGCTCGAAGAGCAGACGAAGTACAAGAGAAGGAGACAGTTATTCGAGATCTGCAGGGCCCACATATTCACAACCACGGCTAGAACGCCTTTTTTTTTCGGCCAATGTGTTCCTTGTACTGGTGTCTCCAGACTTTGCTGGAAAGTGCACAATGAATAAGGCTGTGAGCTACATGCTCGTGCAACAAGCGGATGCCAAGGCTGGATTTGTTTGGTCTCTTCCTGCAGATTTTGGTTTCTAATAGGCCACACGAAAATCTTTCTTGATTATCGCAGTGGTTCTTCCAGTTTCGAGTTCTTTTGCTTCAAGTACGATTGCTTGCAAATTCTCCGAGACGCCTACAGATCGATCTTCGTCGTTCTCGCTTTCTGCTTTTTGTTTCCATTTGCACAGCCACGATGATCTCCTTCCTATCTTGCCGTCTCCATGTAATGGGCCGACTGTCGGCATTCGTCGGTCCGGAAACTGTTCACTCCGTTTACAGCGAGAAGCAGATAGAGGTTCCAGTCGCACACGTGCGGATGCAAAAACCCGCATGGCAAATAGAGATACTCCGTATTAGCTTTGGTCGCCTTTTGCTTCATTGTCTGTCTTTCCATCCCCACCCCTGCACGTCGATGGATTTCTTGGCACTTTATCTGAACGTTACCAACCGCAGAGAACGTTTCTCTTTCCCCTCATCAATGGCACAAGGAGGCTGTGCTGGAATGATCGCCGTCTCTTCCAGAAGTGATTTCCCGAGAGAGAGCTTGTCGTTCCAGAGATAACCAGCTAATATACACGTTTGTACTCTTGGCAGGCAAAATATGTAGCTGCGTCAGAGCTTCTTCCTTAGCCACGCGGTTTTTGCTGTTTTGCTCCAAGCTCTTACGAGTACCAACTACCATTCTCACGTGCTTGCACTTCTCTCTTCATTTTCTACATCGTACGTCTCTTTTGTGCGCCACGGCCACAGATGGGGTACTCAATGATAACGTTAGACGAGCAAATCGCGCTGTTCTCTTGTAACCAAAGCAAGTCTGCTTTACGGCCCCGTGTAGCCAGCGGCGCAGAATTTTGTTATGCCTGTTTTCTCCCGCTACACACGTGCTGTATATCCTGTGTTGATTGTTTGCTTCGAATTGTTGAGAGATAAATTAATAGTAGGTTTTGGGTATCATTTCCAATAGTAAGTCCAATGGGCCTACCGCCCGCCTTATCCTGGCTTTTCTTTCACGGAAAAATTTAAAACCTTAGGTTGAACGGCATTGGAGCCCGGGGTAGTAATAGGACATCCTCGATGTTTCAATAACATATGCAGAACAGCAAAATAGGTAATGCCTATGAAGACCAGCATTGCGTTCTGATAAGGCTCTGATTTTTGAGAGGGGAGAGAAGGGTCCCGTCGAGAGTGAAACGAGTTCACGAGTCTACGGCACAGTGACTGGGAAGGAACAAAAAGAAACAATATGGTAAATTGCGGAATGTATTTTGTCTTAAGAGGAACGTTCTTTGAAATTGGACGAGACGTGCACTGCCCGGATGCCATGAGTTTTCCAAGACCTTGGCGTGCAAAATACGGGCTTGCGAGCAGAGTTTTTCTTATTGCTTTGTTGCTTCGCATCTGTCTCAGCGTAATTACTCTTGTTGTGTCCTGCGTGTCATGCCGATGTCTTGTTCGTTTCCTTGACCTTCCTATCGAAGTAGGTTGCTGTGGGAAAAAATATCGGTTCTATGACACGTTCATGTCTAGGAAACCGTTGAAAATTGTATTGATAGGACCCGTTGTCTTTCTTCTCTTTCTTCTCCTTGGCTATGGCCATCTAAAGCATACGATAGCTGTACACCATACAGGAGAAGCCGGAATCATATTTCAAATCACCCGCTACTTTGAATGTTTACAAGCCGGTTCCGTCACATGGCGGCATAGCAATTTATTGGAATGCTCGTCATCACCAGGGTAACAGCCAGAGGTCTTTCCACGCATTGCTGGCTCTTGTCGCATATTCTCTTGCGATCGTCTAAATTCCAGAAAAGCCGAGACACAGCTGAGGTGACTGGAGCATAAACAAAGGTAGATATGCGTAGGAGCACATGCTTGCCTTCTCGTAGGCCTAGCACAATGAGCTGAATTCACCTCCTTGCCGCCGTGAGTTTTTGGCCATCCTGAACATTGACAAAATTGGTGCACTGCCTTACACGGGTTGCTGAAAGGCATATCGGGATGCTAGAAGGCGCCTGGCTAAGCGGAGAGAGAGAGATAAAGACAGGAGGCCGCGCGTTTCCTCATCTCTGCACTCGTGACCTATCGATTCGTTTGATGCCTCGATGCTTCCAAATCCAGTCTCCCTCGTCCCTCTTTTGCCAACTGCACAGCCAGCTGTGGCTTGCCTTGGCAAGAGAGACGATGTGAAGAAATAAAAATGCATGAGCTAAGAGGCAGCCGGACAGAACTAGTATCTTACGAGTACGACGTATGCGTACGTTTGTGAGATGTTTAGCTTTAAATCACCCCAGCTGTGCTGTGTTCTGACTTGGACAACCGGTGCGAAAGTCTGGAGCCGTCTGGGTCCGGTTGGCAGGCGAGGTCCCGTCACTTGGCGGCTTTGTTAGCGTTGGGCTTTTCGTTTCTGAGACTGCTAGTGGCATTGAAGGGGCGTGTAGTTTTGCTCCTGTACGCCGCCGTGCCCGTACTATGCTCGCGCTGTATTAGTGAGAAATGATACTAGGTGTAGAGAGCTAATGTTCTTCCAGCTAGAGACAGTATCACAGCTCAAAGCGCCAGCACCTGGCTCTGTGAAACCTTTGCACCGCCTGCCCAATATGTTTGTTACTCATAGTTACTCTTTGACACCATAGCTGATACAGAGAGGCCACCAATTCGCCCCCCATAAGTCTTTGCTTCGGGGCTGTTTGGTACGGCTGCTCTCCCCAATACGCCTCATCTTTTTTCTTCCTACCATAGCCAATCAATTTGCCTTGCACTCAAGCTGGAACGTGCACACGGGCTGTTTGATGCAAGCTGCCGCTTCCCGATATAGCGATCGCTAATAGAGCTGACTTGCTTGTGTCTGAGGATAGCGAGTTGGTAATCTGGTTTGTAAGACACTCTAAAGTCGCAGTGAAATAGAAACGGACTTCTCCCATGCTTTACTTTGTCGTGCACACGCAGTATATCATGTATAAGCATATACTGTGTACATTCGGTCAACAAGACCAGCCCAATGGCGCTTCTACACCGTACCGCGAGCAATGCCCAACCTTAAGCATACGACGTATGTACGAGTAGAAGATACAGTGCGCTAGTGGTCATAGCTTGCGGTACCTGTCCAAAAAGCTAGGAGAAATGTGAAATAAAGAAGCATATGTACCGAGGAAGAAAGGAACATAATGGCGTAATGTGAGATGGCTTCCCCAGGGCAGCTTCCGGTTTTGCAAATCGCTTTCAAGAAAGAAGTCACCTCCAAACGGAAAAACATGCGAGGGCAAAAAAAGGCAAACAAACACGGGGTGCTTGCCTTACGAAGCGACTTGGAAAGTGCTCGCTGCACGTTCGCTCCTTCCCTTTTTCTCTGGGAAGCGCTCTGCACTCTTAAGCCTACTCTATAGTCGCACCTTCTGAAGTGCGGGTATTTTTTTTGCTAAGACCACCCCTTTAACACCACACCCCCTGATCCCACCAAACCTGTGATTGGTTCCCTTTGTTTTGCACAGCCCCCTTGGGACCCTCATTGTATTGTTGCAATTCTGCTTGATTGACCTTTGCCAAGAACGGAGGCATCTCTTGCTACTGAGGAAGGAAGAAGAAACGATAGTTTGCTGTCTCCCTTTTTCACCAAATTTTTTTTCCCAGCCTTTTTCCCCCGTAGCTGCTTCATTTACTTCCTATTCGGCCTGCCGCCTTTCTGTCTTGTTCTCTCCTCTTTGTGTAGTCCCTCTCCCGTCTTGTATAGTCCTGTATAGTCCTAATTCCAGTCTCTGAGCAGCCCAGTGTCGTCTCTTTTGATTGCCAGGGTGTAATGTATCGTGGCCGAGTGGATGCAAGCCTATGCTAACGGCATGGGGGGCTATTATTATTATATTGTGCTACTCCATTTGTTATTGTCTGAACCTCCATATTTGTTCAGAGGGTTTTGTGTCAGTGTTAGCGCATCGGCTGCACTGCTTCCTCTCCCTCCCCAAAGAATCGACATGAAGAAATAGAGAAAAAGAAAGAAGAACAGGCAAAACAAAACAACGCTGAGCCAGAGTCCAAGCCCGTCCTCTAGAAAGGCAAAAACACTCCTGCTCGCCAATATCAAACACCTGTTTATCGCCAAGAGCGCTACCGTCTTTCCCCTGGTCAATTGGACTGAGTTAAAAGGCCAGAACGGCAGAGCCATTTCAACCCGACTTTATAAAGTACTGGACGAATCTCACCAGCACCTCTAGTCTACCCGGCCATTCAGGTTGAGCTTCCTCTCTTGTTCTCTCGCACCTTTTTCATATTTTGTTCAATTTCACCTTCTCCTCCAAAATAAGAAGTCAGTTCTGTCTCGCATTCTCTGCTCTATACGAACTGCAGAGAGTGCACCAACCCCCATATCCCCCCCCGTATCTTACGTACGGGGCATTCCGCAGCACGGGCATCCTGGTCGTTCTTGTTTCTTTGCGTTTCTTACCTCTCGGTGTCTATTTCCTCCTATTTTTAATCTTTCTCATATCCCTCGGATCCTGCTTCGGACCTGGCGCTAACAGCCCTTCTTGACACCGCGGAGAGGGCAGATTCGTCTACATCGACTTTCCTTTGTCGAGTGATCTGGTCTTCCTCGATTGATCATCAGGCGGCTGTCTTGCATCTTCTATCCCTCTCTTCGGCCATACAACACAACCGGAGTCGCACCGGGCTGTGCGGTAGAGGCGACGGAGGCAACCTGAATTGGAACGAGTCACTCTTGGTGCCTTTCTCAGGAGACGGAACTAATTGAAACAGCAGACACTGTTGTGCAACTTTTTCACGGACCCCCTTCCCGAAGTCGCCGCCCGAACATAGCCTCACTCCTTGTTTGCCATAGGATTTTTGTCTCTCCTGAGCCAAGAACCAACCAGTGTCTAAGCCCGGCGCTTACACGTCCTTGTGCGCAAGTGATATCTAATGACCGCAAACGACAAAGACACCAGAAAATTCACACCTTTGATATCGCTTACTGACACAAACCAACGCGAACCAAGGGAGGCCATATAAAACCTGTCCCAAGACAGGGAAAGAAGGCGAAGCAGTAAATCCTACCTTAGATCTGCCGGGCCTCGAGACTGCGCGGTCTTCAACCTCGCACATCATGGCGTCCACCAATGAAGCTGATGCTCCCCTTCGGAGACCACGAGCGTATGTTTATATACTTTCCATTTCTTTTTTCTTTTCCTTTTTTTAGTGCATCTAGTCAGCCTCTAGAAAACCCGAGGATTTGGTGCATGGGCTTGTATATGCCCAGAGGACAAAACCGCTAACGTCTTTCTCTTTCCCTTCTGGCGCAATAGTCCAACCATAACAATTGATACGTCCCAAGCTACCGAGATGGCTCCGGACGGGATACCAGTTTTCACAAGCTCGCCAATATCAATATCCGACGACGCGCAACCGAGCCTATCAGCAAGCGATCTCCTCACGCACAGCTCATCAGCATTGCAGCAACAACCATCTGGGACTGGAAACGGAGGAGGTCCATTAGGTATACTTCCAGGTTCCGGGGCAGGAAGCAGCGCCGGCCGCCCTTCATTCCAGACGATAGCATCCTTCGAGAGTAGAGATAGCCGCCCAACAAGTCCTCATAATGTGTCGAGTCCCGTCGCTGGCCGCGGTGGCCACGGCTTTCTTGCCGTACCACAATCCCACCGATCACGACAGAACTCGGTTGATTCCGACGAGGGCTCCCGGTCCTTAGCCATCTCGCAGGGCGACACTGTGATTGGGAGCTCCTCTGTTGGTGATAGACCAACTCGATCTATGTCGATGGAAGTCACAAACGATCGCATCATGAAAGACCCCGACGCTCTCAAGCCAGATTTAGGCAAGGAGGCCGACTTTGAGGTCGAAAACAACCCGTTTGCATTCAGCCCTGGCCAGCTTAGCAAAATGTTCGACCCCAAGAGCCTGTCAGCGTTTTGGAGCCTGGGCGGTCTAGCCGGCCTGGAAAAGGGTCTCCGCACTGACAGAAACGCAGGTTTGAGTGTCGATGAATCATCATTGGACAGCGCCGTCTCTTTTGAGGAAGCTACGCACCGAGGGAATGGGAAGGCGGTCGCTTCGCAAGACGGCGCTCTTCGTCTGGGCCAATCTTCGTCCGCAGCTTCTGCTTCGCACAGGGAGAAGGGTGTATATGCCGACCGTAAGCGTGTCTTTAAGGACAACAGGTTACCAGAAAAGAAGGCCAAGTCGCTTCTGCAGCTTGTCTGGATCACATTTAATGACAAGATTCTCATAATGCTTTCGATCGCCGCAGTCGTCTCTCTGGCCATCGGTCTGTACCAGACGTTTGGCCAGACGCATGACGCTGAGCACCCGGCAGTCGAGTGGATTGAGGGTGTGGCCATCATCGTAGCCATCTTGATTGTCGTCATTGTCGGCTCTGTCAATGACTGGCAGAAGGAACGCCAGTTTGCGAAGCTCAACCGGAAAAAGACAGACCGCCAAGTCAAAGTAGTGCGTTCTGGCAAACTACAAGAAATTTCTATTTTCGACGTGCTTGTTGGCGATGTCATGCACTTGGAGACGGGCGATATGGTTCCTGTGGATGGCATACTTATTGCTGGCCACAACGTGAAATGCGACGAATCTCAGGCAACTGGCGAGTCGGACTTAATTCGCAAACGGCCTGCGGACGACGTGTATGCGGCCATCGAAAACCACGAAGATCTCAGGAAGATGGATCCCTTTATCCAGTCTGGTGCTCGTGTTATGGAAGGTCTGGGCACGTTTCTTGTTACGTCTACAGGTGTGAACTCGACCTACGGCAAGACCTTGATGGCGCTGCACGATGACCCCGAAATCACCCCGTTGCAGGCGAAGCTCAACGTGATTGCAGACTACATCGCAAAGCTCGGTGGCGCTGCGGCTCTGCTCCTTTTTCTGGTCCTGTTTATCCAGTTCTTAGTGCGACTGCCAAAGATGCCACCCTCCGTTACACCCGCGGAGAAAGGCCAGGATTTCCTCAACATCTTTATCGTCGTCGTCACCATTATTGTGGTTGCCGTACCCGAAGGTCTTCCTTTGGCCGTAACGCTTGCCTTGAGCTATGCCACAGCGAAGATGGTGCGCGAGAACAATCTGGTGCGGCAGCTCAAGGCTTGCGAAGTTATGGGCAATGCGACAACAATCTGCTCAGACAAGACCGGAACCCTCACTCAAAACCGTATGCGGGTCGTAGCCGGCACGATTGGTACAGCGCACCGCTTTGGCGAGTCCGGTCTGAGCGACGTGGATGGTGATGGTGCAGCAAACGGTCCTAGCGGCGCTGACGGCAATAAAGCAAAGGACACAGCTGTCACCTCGACAGTCATTTCGAGTGACTCGCGCGAACTCAGCGCTCAGGAAATGGCCTCAGGTCTCAGTGAAAGTGTCCGCGACTTGTTGCTAAAATCGATTGCGGTGAACTCCACGGCGTTCGAAGGCGAGGTTCACGGCAAGCCCGAATTCATCGGCTCCAAGACAGAATCGGCTCTGCTAACTTTTGCTCGCGAGCACCTGGCTATGGGTCCTGTCAGTGAAGAGAGAGCCAATGCACCAACAACCCTGCAGCTGATTCCTTTTGATTCGGGCCGCAAGTGCATGGGCGTCGTGGTGGAGCTGCCCAACGGCCGCGGTGCAAGGCTCCTTGTCAAGGGAGCGTCGGAGATTATGCTTGCCCACTGCACTCAGATCCTTCGCAATCCAGCACGCGACACGGCCACAACCCCGATGTCAGAAGACAACCGTGAGACATTAGAGGCACTAATCGACAACTACGCGTCGTCTTCGCTGCGCACTATTGGCTTGGTATACCGGGACTTCCACCAGTGGCCACCGTCGTATGCCAAGCGCAATGATGGCGCAGCCGATGATGTTGTGTTCGAGGACATTTTCAAGAACATGGTCTTTTTGGGTCTCGTGGGTATCAAGGACCCGCTGCGAGAAGGAGTTCGCGATGCTGTGCGTGATTGCCAGCGGGCTGGTGTTGTAGTGCGCATGGTGACGGGCGACAACCGACTGACGGCACAGGCTATCGCGAAGGACTGTGGTATCATGACCGACAGCAGCGAGGTCTTGGAAGGCCCTGCGTTCCGCAACATGTCTAAGGAGGAACAGCTAAAAATTATCCCGCGACTGCACGTTCTTGCGCGGTCCAGTCCCGAGGACAAGCGCATTCTTGTGCAGCGGCTGAAGGAACAGGGTGAGACCGTGGCCGTGACCGGCGATGGTACCAACGACGCTCCTGCTCTGAAGTTGGCCGATGTAGGTTTCTCGATGGGCATCTCTGGTACGGAAGTTGCCAAGGAGGCGTCGGCCATCATTCTTATGGATGATAATTTCGCATCGATCGTGAAGGCTCTGAAATGGGGCCGAGCAGTCAACGACGCCGTCAAACGATTCTTGCAGTTCCAGCTGACCGTCAACGTGACAGCCGTGGCGCTGACATTTGTGTCGGCCGTGGCTAGCTCAAGCGAGACCAGCGTGCTAACAGCCGTGCAGCTGTTGTGGGTCAACCTCATTATGGATACTCTGGCGGCGCTGGCTCTGGCGACGGATCCGCCGCATGACAGCGTTCTTGATCGCAAGCCAGAGCGCAAAGGCTCTTCGATCATCTCTACGACGATGTGGAAGATGATCATTGGACAGGCTATCTACCAGCTGGTGATTACTTTTATGTTGTACTTTGCCGGCCAGGACATACTGCCTTGGTACGACCAAGACGCCGATGACAGCCAGGTGCAGACTCTCGTGTTCAACACGTTTGTCTGGATGCAAATCTTCAACCAGTGGAAGTAAGTTATTATTTGAGCACGTCCTTTCTTTGTCTCTTACCTTCTCTATGCTAACAATAACTCCAGCAATCGGCGTCTTGACAACAAGTTCAACATCTTCGAAGGCTTGAGTAAAAACTGGTTCTTCATCGCCATTAACGTCATCGTGGTTGGCGGCCAGGTGCTCATCATCCAGGTCGGCGGCTTGGCTTTCAACATTGCACCCGCTGGCCAGACGCCTGTCATGTGGGGATACGCAGTGGGCTTGGGATTTGTGTCTATCCCTATTGGCGTTGTCATTCGCTTGATTCCTGATCCTCTGCTGGAACGCCTGGTTCCCAATTTCCTGAAACGCCGTAACCACCCTGCTGATGGCAAGGTGCCTGGCGTGACGGTGTCGGACCCGTACACGTATGATGAGCGCTTCGACTACTACCCTACGGCGCTAGCTGAAGTACGCGACGAGCTCGCCTGGCTGAAGCGCGTCAAAGGCGGCCGGCTCAACAATCTCAAGTTTGTGATCCAGCACCCGATCGAAACATTGGCACCGCGGTCTCGAAGCCCGTCGCATTCTCGTTCACACTCGCGCTCCAACTCTCAGTCTATCACTCACTCGCGGTCAAACTCGTTCCAGACGTCAAACGGACAACCTCCGCGCACGCCGACACGGGAAGACAGCTTTGGGTCGACGGGTGGCGGGCAGGCTCCTGGTTTTACTACGCCATCGGCCTCGCCGGATTCTCGGTCTCGGTCGCGGTCTATGCGATCCCTGCGCTCCCGGTCCAACTCGGCATTGGGCGCACCAACAGTTATGGCTGGCATTATTGCTGGAAGTGTAGCTGTCGGCTGGTCGCCTATTGACCGCAGCAACAGCAATAGCAATCTTTTCGGCCAAAACAACAACGGCGGCCAAAATAACAATACCACTAGCCTTAGCACAGCAAAACGAGACTTTGGCACTGTCATGACAGGAGCTTCGGGAGAGACGGCGCCTGCGCCTCCTGTCGAGAGACCTTCTGCAACACCAACACGCGACTCGAGCACGGCGCGCCTTGTCCGCGACAATACTGATGAGACGAACGACACCCACGACACTGCTGTCACATCAGGAACTTCAGCAACCGCTGGAACTGCAGACACTGCAGTTCCAAGCGAACCCGAGGCTGCTGATAAGGGCAAGGGACCTGAATAAAAATCCCCAATCCTCATTCATCTCTACTACTTCCCTTTGTCTCCTTTTCTTGCATATCTGTCTAGGATGACAGAAATCCTTTTCTTTTTATGTAGCAACAGCAGCATTCGCATAACAAAAACGAGTGATCTGGAACGGGTGTCGGGCTCGGGAGAAGGATTCGGCCTTTCATCAGTCCCCCTGCCCTCTATTATATTCTCAGAAACCGACATTCGCCACAAAAGTTCGCCTATATTATTAGGGCGACTTACGGATTAATTCGGCGTTGGGGTTGGCAATGGCAGCGTATATACGTTTTATAGTATACAGATTTTAGACTTTTGCAGTTCTCCCAAAATATGGGGTGGCATATCACACATTCGCTTACGGAGTAATACCATTTTCGTTTCTTGGAACCCTTAAATTAAAGAAATTGTATCTCTTGAATCTAAGTGAATCTCCGTGTGCTGCAATGTGACGATGAATGTTTTTTAGATGACACATGAACGGCTCAGAACCAACCTGAGGAATGAGGCTCAAAAATCTAAAGCTGCCCGTTTTATTTGTGGTGATCTATAGGGACTAAGAGTGCTCTCGTAGTTGAAGTGAGGGGAGCCCGTACATAATGGCCGGAGCTCGTTGGTGCTAACCTTATCGCTGGTGCTGCCTTGCCCCGCAGCGGCTCTCCTCACTCTTACTTTTAGTGTCAACAGGCTTCCACCAACAAGCATATCAACTGACATTGCGTGTTGGCACAGACAAAAGCGAATCGTCATCAAAGTGCAAGGGAAGAGGACGAAGGGAGGTGAATAAAAAAAAAGGAAAGAAAGAACAAAAAAAAGCAGAAATATACAAAGAGACAAAGCAGAGCAAACACAAAAGCATGTCGACACGTTTGCCCTCGTCGCGGTCGGCGTCACCTCCGTCGTCGCCCTCGCCCGCCTCTGTGGCGGCGGCGTCGCCGTCGTCTCCCACCCTCCTGCCCGACCGTCCCCCGAGCCCCGACCTGCCCCTGACCATGACGGCCTCTACGGTGCTGCTCAACCTGCCGCGCGATGCTACGGCTGCCCTGGCCGCGGCCGGCCGCTTCGCGTCTGACAAGGTGGTCGTCCGCTTCAAGCCCGTGGGCGCTGCACCGCCGCTGCCGGGCGGGGCCCACGCGGACGTGCGGCGCAAGATCAGCGCGACGCAAAAGTTTGACGTGGTGGTGGCGTTTGTGCGGCGGGCGCTCAAGGTGCGCGAGAGCGAGAGCGTGTTCCTGTACGTCAACTCGGCCTTTGCGCCGGCGCTCGACGAGGTGGTGGGGAACCTGCACCAGGTGCGTTCATTTATTTTTCTTCCTCTCCCGATGGAAGAGAGCAAGGAGGATCAGGGGGAATCTCTTACCTCTTTGCACGAGCAGGGTCGTCTGACGATCTAACAAATGATGCAGTGCTTCAAGGACTCGCACGACCAGCTGAACGTGTCGTATTCGCTGACGCCCGCCTTTGGGTGACGGGCGACTATTCTGATATGCAAAATTACGGCGATCACGACACATTACGACACATCGATATCTGCCTATTCGGTTTATAAAATAAAAGGCCTCCCCTCTTTCATTATTAATATATGCGCTACGAATGCTCCAGAAAATGCGGCCAACAGAACGATGGCGGGACAGACAAACCAACAGTATACACAAACTAGTGTGTGAGAAATATGCCGTCCTCCCCTCTGAGGTAGAAAACGCCAAGATGCTTATGCCATGTGAAAAGAAAAAAATGTGAACAAAAGACACGGCCGACAGACAGACGAGCTGGGAAAAAACAAGTACAAAGATACGTCGCGATCAACAGTCGTCGTCTCTCAATGAGAAGATGACCTCTTGGTCGAAAAGTGAGCGCCGTTCTCCACGGCGTTTGTGAAGAGCTCCAGCTCCTCCTGAGCGATGGGATAGGTGTGCTCGGCGGCCGGGTAGGCGCGCGTCTTGACGTCGTCCCGGTACGCCTCGATAGCGCGCAGCGCCTCGGCCCACACGTCGCCGTAGCGCTTGACAAACTTGGGGAGGAAGCGGCCCGGCGGGAAGTTGCCGGTCATGTCGACCTGGACGAGCACCTGGCCGGAGCAGCCGTTGCCGGCGCCGATGCCGATTGTGGGGATATCGAGCTTCTCGGTGACGACGCGGGCGATCTCGGCCGGCACGGCCTCGAGCACGACGGCAAAGGCGCCGGCCTCCTGCACGGCCAGCGCGTCCTCGAGCACGTGCAGCGCGCCGCCGGCGGTCTTGCCCTGGACCTTGAAGCCGCCCAGGGCGTTCTGGCGCTGCGGCGTCAGCCCCACGTGGGCGAGCACGGGGATCCCCGCGCCAGTGATGCGGCGGATGGTGGGCGCCATCTCGCGGCCGCCCTCCAGCTTGACCGACTGTACGCGGCCCTCCTTGACGAAGCGGATGGCCGTGGCCAGCGCCTGCTCCGGGCTGATCTCGTACGAGCCCATAGGGAGGTCGCCGACCTGAAAGAGAATTAGCAAGAAAGCAAGGCAGAAAGCAAGGCAGAAGATGAGGAGAGCAGACGCACGGTAAAAGCAGACTTGGTGGCCCGGGCGACGGACTTGCAGTGCAGCAGCATCTCGTCGACCAGCACCTCGCTCGTGTCCTCCATGCCGAGGGCCACCATGGCCAGGCTGTCGCCGACCAGGATCATGTCCATGCCGGCGGCGTCGGCGACGTGGGCCGAGGGGAAGTCATGAGCGGTGATGACGGTGATGGGCTCGCCCTTGGCATACAGCGAGCGCAGCGTGCCGACGGTGACCTTCTTGCGCTGCTTGGTGGGCGGGCTGCCCATGGGCGAGTGGGAGCTGTAGCGGGCTTGTGCGGCGGCACCGGCGGCACCGGCGGCACCCGCAAACAGTGGCGAGGGAGAGGAAGAAGATGCCAAAAGGGGAGTCAGCTGGCCGGAGCTGCAGATGGGCCGAGCGGAGCGGTGGAGCAACCCGGAGGGCACGGAGCCTGGTCGCGTGCCCCGGACCAGCGACGCCGCCGCCGCACCCGCGGCAGCGGTAACTGTGCGACTGTGTGCCGGCATCACCGCAGCTGACGGTAAGGGATATGAGTAGGTAGTGGAAAAGGGGGTGCGGTGTAGTGAGTGTAAAAGGGCTGTTGGGAGTATATAAGTTGTAGCCAAAAGAAAAAAAAAAAGAGATACGATTCGCCAGTAAGCCGAGAGGGCTGTTGTTACAACTACGCAACCATGCAGGACCAAAAAAAAAATAATATTTCGGGTTTTGTATCACGGCACGCGACAAGATGAAAGAAGACAGAGAGAAGAAAAAAAGAAAAATTGTTGGGACTTTGTTGGTGCCATCTCGTCTTTTTATGGTGCTGGCCATGATGGTATTTACCGTGTACAATTGAGACCTTTGCTGGATGGAGGTTTTTGAAAATAAAAATTTAATAAAATAAAAATAAAATAAAAAATTTAGGAGTAAACCTCCCCAAAAGTCTTAGTTACTGAGAGAATGCGAAAGAAAGAAAGGAAAGAGCAAAGCTCCATTTCCCCATAGCCGTGCTTACCATTTCGGGAATGTCTGCAAATGCCGTGCTGCATGTGACTTGCATCATACACATCTAAGACGGGAACTGACAAACTTTTTTGTCTTGGCTGGCTAAGCCGTTGATAGCAGACAACTATTGGAGTCATACACACATTTGCACATAGCGGCAAAACACTGGCTTATCTAAGACATGGTCTTGCCTCCTTATTCTACCTTTTTTGCCTCGTTTCGTTTCCCTGCCTTGCCTCTTTTCGTCTTCCGGCTCTTCCTCCTTTCCAACTAAAGCCGAGGCACTTGGGCTGTCGATTCCGGGCTGTGCGTAGGCGCCCTCCATTAAACTGCGCTTGTGCCGCTGCTCAGAGACTAAGGAAATTGCTTCTTCGCATGCGTTCTATGCGATTAGAAGAGAACTGAGCTGAATTTAAGCATATTAGCGTACCTTCTCTCGCACTGGTCAAGGTGACTCGATTTGACAGGAAGCAATTAGGCATTTCCTGCCAGGAACCTATTCATTTTTGGGGTCTGTCTCCCCCGCCACTACGTCATATTGACAGGGGCGGTGTGGTAATTCTGCCCATCAGCCAATGCTATTCTCCCCCACCATCAGCAAGGGAAAGAGTAGCTCTATTTTTGCACTTCAGTGTATTGCTAAGCGTCTGCAAATTCCCCAGGTAGACTAGAGATCATTTGTACCACGAATAAAGCTTTCCACGATCTGCACGAACCTATGAACACGAAGCATCAAGAATATTGCATAAAGATCATCGTCATATACACCATATAGGGATTGAAGAGACGAGCAGATAAAGAGAATTTTGGGTGTCAAAGAACCAAAAGCAGCACACGACCAATTACGGAGGCATCCTAGAGAAGACAGCAGAGGGCAAGGAATGGCGTCCAGAACGCAGCAAGGGCAAACCCAGCCACAATCGCTCAAGGCAGCCTACGCGTCCGCTGAGCGGCAGCGGGAAGCAATCGAGCGAGGCGCATTCCAGCCTGGCGCCAGCAGCGGGAGCACCTCTTACGGCGATGCCGTCGCCAGCGCCCTAGCCGCGTACGAGCAGTGCAGCGCACGCATCGCAGCGCTGGCGCTGTTCAGCACCAACGAGTCGGCCGAAGACATCTCCACGGCGCACCTGCCGTACCTCCTCGTTCCCTACCGTGTCGCCGAGCTCGTGCAGCGGCTGCCGGCGTCGCAGCCGGGCCCCGTCGAGCGCCGCGCCCAGCTGCGCCGCGCCCGCGACGCATACGAGCAGTTTCTGCACCATGTCGACGGCTACAGCCTGCTGGCGGAGCCGTATGCGCGGCTGCTGCAGGCCTACACGGAGGACCCGGAGCACTTTAGCACGGTGGGAGGCGGCGCTGGCACGACGAAGCTGTCGGGAACGGGCGGCGGTGCGGCGGCGGCGCTGATGGACCCGGCAGCGCGGCGCAATGCTAAGATTGCCAACTTCAAGGCGGAGAAGGAGCTGCGGAGCAAGCTGGAGGTGCTGCGGCAGCGGCAGCAGGAGCGGCGGGAGCGGCGGCGGCGGCAGCGACAGCGCATTCGCGCGCAAGAAGCCGCAGAGGACGCGGATGCCGGCAACGCAGACGACGACGACGACGACGACGACGACAGCGACGAAGACGAAGACGACGAAGAGGCCCGCAAGCTGTATCTGGCCCAGCTGGCGTACGGCGCGCACATGGCGTTCCAGGGCCTCGAGGGCCTCAACCTCGAAGACCAGGTGCTGGCGCATGCGCCTGTGCCGCTGCCCGGAGGCGGAGGGAGGGATGCGCTGTCGCATACGATGGGGGGGCTGGGCGACAACCGCCAGCGAGGTGGCGGCGGCGGCGGCAGCGGCGGCGGCGACGGTAGCAGTGGCAGCAGATCCGGCCCCGCGGGCTACTCGGACCGCCTCGACCAGAATCTGCCGACAAACATGCCCGGCCTGCGCCGCCTCCAGGGCGCCTTGGGCACCGGGCCCCTGCTCACGGCCGACGGCAAGCCGCGGCAGCCGTTCACCATCCTGGGCAGCCGCGCCGAGATGGCCAAGGCCGTCTTCCGCCCAGGCCACAACCTGCCCACCATGTCCATCGACGAGTACCTGGAGGAGGAGCGCCGGCGCGGCAACATCATCGAGGGCGGCGGGCCCAACAGCGGCCTGCCCGCCGAGCCGGACGAGGACAACTACGACAAGGCCGACGCGGAGACGATGAAGGCGCGGGCCTGGGACGAGTTCACCGAGGCCAATCCGCGGGGGTCGGGCAACACGCTGAACCGGGGTTGATGGAAGAGGAAGGGGGGAAAACGAGGATTTGCATGAACAGAGCCATGAGGCGTTATGATCCATTTCATGTGGCTAATTACGTACAATACGGGAGTTACAAAAAACAAAGCCCATGTAATGCGAGAGGGACACAAGCATGGCGTATCCATTTCTTCTTTTTTCACTTCAGTGGTGTCATTATTACATGTTTGTATTTAGATGCATTCAATAGAGCCAGAATGTCTTCAGATATGATTTATGATGAGTGTCTCGGAGAACATCACATCCTTTGAGATGTCAAAGGCAGCTTTAGTATATAGAGGTGCCAACAGTGAGAAAGGCTGCCAAAAGCCCGAGATCGGCGGCTAGGCGCTTGTGGCAACGGAATGTATTGCACCATAGATATTTATACGAGAAGGTACCTTTTTATCAATCTCTATGACAAACTCGAAGCCTTCTAAATTTTTTTTAATCGCCAGAAAAGGCATTTCTTAGCAGGCTCATCGGGTTTCTCTTTTTTATTCCAAACTGTCTCCAGGACAGGACCTACGGCAACAGAGATATCCCTAATTCAAGTGAATATATATTCTTTATTCTGGCTGCTTATTAACTGGCTACGCTTAAGATTTCAGAACTCGCCTATAGAGCCCTCAATCAACCGTTTGAGACGTTGGCTAGCAACAGTTTGCCCCCTCTCTCCCCAGCGGCTGCTCTGAAGGAGCTTTCATACACCTGGATTGCGAAAACAGCATCTGCAAGCGAACACGCAAGACTTCTTGGAAAGACGGGCCTGGTTGCTCAAGACAAAACTATTCTTCGCCGTCTTGCCTCCGGCTGGACCAGAGTCCGCCTCTCTGACATGGCGCTCCCAGAAAGGCGCATCCTCGTGCTCTATGGCTCGGAGACCGGAAATGCCCAGGAAAAGGCAGAAGAGATCGACCGCCTGTGCCAGCGGTTGCGCTTCCACACCGAGCTAGAAGCTATGGATAGCGTTAAGCTGGTACGTGCCTATTCCCTCCGGCACCTGTGGAGGGCCCCGCCACATTGTCCTTGTGTCGCTTCACACTGACAAAGTTGACTGGATAGAATGATCTTCTCCTCGACTACGACCTGGTGTGCTTTGTCGTTTCTACGACCGGCCAGGGCCAGTTCCCTAACAATGCCCGCAAGTTCTGGAAGAGCTTGCGCCGGGCGAAGCTGCCGCCCGACTGTCTTGCTTCTGTGCGCTTCACGACTTTCGGCCTGGGCGACAGCTCCTACCATAAGTGCGTAGTATCTTGGTCCCCCCTTCCATAGCGCCTGCTTTTCATCTATTTTGTTTAATTCCTTTTGTGGAGTTGTCACGGCTCCTTTTCCATGTTTGCTGTTTTTATCATTACACGATTTACGCTGTATTATTCTAACATTCTTTAGATATAACTGGGCATCCCGATTGCTTCATAGCCGCCTGCTTCGCCTTGGCGCCACAGAGGTGTTTGCTCGAGGTGAAGCTGATGAGCGGCACAACGAAGGGTGTGTAATCTTCCAAAGGCAAAGAGATAGATGCTGCAGAATGAACAATGATTGATATCTCTTCTCTTTTTGATTATATAGCATCGACAGCATTTATCAGCCTTGGGTTAAAGATCTGAAAGAATACCTGCTCACGACTTTCCCGCTTCCCGCTTCTGTTCAGCCCATTCCAGAGGAAGAAGCACTACCACCAAGGTATACACTGCAGATCGCCTCCAAGGAAATGAACGGCAGATCAGAGCAGGAGGCCCTCGACGTTGATGACGAAGAGGAGCGTCAGTTCCTAGCCAATCGATACAGAAGCGCTGCGCTGTCCCACTCCGAGCGGCCAATCTCGAGAGACGAGCATGTTGACGCAGTCACGGATCGCCAGAAGCAATTCCCTGGCTCCGACACCCTAGCTCGTCTCAACGAATCGTCTGCTCCCGTTGCCTACAATGGACTGCGCGCTGATTTCTTCGACAAGGCGAATCTTCTCAAAGACCATCCTGAAAAGTACCATCTCCAGCCTAATTCATCCACATCTACGTCTCCCGATTTCCCACCTGCAGTTCTCCTTCCGTTGCCGCATAGCACCGGCGCCGTCGTTATGAGTAACAAGCGGGTGACTCCCGCAGACCACTGGCAGGATGTTCGTCTCGTTCAGCTGGATGTTTGCTTTCCTGTGTTTGAAGATTTCTTCCACGAGCCGCTTCCTGGCGATACAGTGGTGATATACCCGAAAAACTACCCGGAAGATGTGCAAAAGCTGATCGACCTGATGGACTGGGGCGGCGTTGCCGATCAAGAAATATCATTTCCTTCGAAGCTGCCCAACGGCTTGTACCCGAAGCCGGGCTCCACGCTCCGGGACTTGCTCACACACAACATCGACATAACGGCCGTCCCAACGCGATCGTTCTTGCACCAGATCGCATTTCATACTACCCACCCAGACCAGAAAGAAAAGCTGTTCGAGCTGTGCCAGTCCGAGTCCTCGCAAGAATTTTACGATTTCACATCCCGGCCACGGCGCACAATCTTGGAGGTGCTGGCAGAGTTCTACTCTACGAAAATCCCTTACCAGTCCGTGCCGAACGTGTTCCCTGTGATCCGCGGCCGCGAGTTCAGCATCGCCAACGGCGGCCTCAACTGGATAAAAGAGAGGCTCGGGAAGCCAATGGACTTTCAAGGAAAGCACAGCACTGAGAATTTCGCGTCCAAAATCGTGGATACACTGGTCTGCCGCTTTGAAATTCTCGTCGCCTTGGTGGAGTACAAGACAATTATTCGGAAGCCGCGTCAAGGCTTCTGCTCTCGATACATAAAAAACCTGCCGCCTGGCACCCCTCTGCATGTCGAAATCAAGCGCGAGACGCCACCTCCGCATGGAGCCGAAGCTGCTAAGCGGCCGCTGATCGCCATTGCGACCGGCACCGGCGTCGCTCCGGTCCGCAGTCTGATCCACGACCGGCGTCTCCAGTTAGAGCACCCCGCCGAGACAGTCCTCTTCTTCGGCTGCCGCAACGAGAAAGCCGATTACCATTTCCACGAGGAGTGGGCTGACACACCCGACTTGACAGTGGTGCCCGCCTTTTCTAGGGACCCCAAAAAGCCGGAGCTAGATTCGCGCATTCGCCTTGGCGGCCAGAATCTGACCAAAGACGAGGCTGTAGGCAACACGACAGACTGGTCGATTCGCACGACGATTGGCTTGCCAGACATGACGATCGCCCAGACAGCAGGCCTACGCTCCTACACGTACGACGAGGGCAAGAATTACGTGCAGCATGTGATTCGTCGCAACGCTGCCAAAGTCTGCGAGCTGCTCAACAAAAATGCCATCATCTGTCTCTGTGGCAACAGTGGTCGCATGCCCGGGTCCGTCCGCGAAGCGCTCCGCGATGTGGCTATTCTAGGCGGGTTCTGTAAAGATGCCGAGACGGCCGAGAAATTGCTGTTCGACGAGAAAGATCCGAACAAAATTTTCTACTGGGAGGAGACGTGGTAAGCAGGCATAGCAGTGCCTGGTGTTCTATGCACATAGACTAAAGCAGAGTATTGACTCAAGCATTACCCTCCGAAATAGTAGGGGATTCTAGACGTTTAGAACCAAAAATAGAGCTTGTTCCTAATTCTTATAACTAAGCCTCACACTATTCGTCTCATACATCTTGTAGTCGACCGGTGACAATCTTGTTGGTCCTAAGGCCTGCAAGACTGTTTACATTCGTTGCCGGGTTCTTTTCCTGTCTTCATTCTGTCTTGCCTGTCAAACAAAAGCAAACATACAATGCCCAATATCTGATATCCAGTGTTCAATATCATATCAAAACAAACCGCAAAGACGCTCTGCCGCCTTATTTTCTCTTTCCTTCTCGTAGCCTTTCACTGTCGGGGAGGACCGAACAGTCGAAGTTGGGTTATCAAAAGTTAACACAGTGTAATCGAAATACAAAATAGAAATGCCCCAAAAATTCGCCAACGTCTCTTAGAAACGAGAGAAATGAAACGCGCTAAGATGTCATAAAAATAAAATAAAAGCAATAGCGAGTGTATAATAATATGATGCGTTCACACAAGTCCATGTAGGAGGACAAAGAAAAGGCAAAAGTAGAAAAGTATACCATGGTTCGAAGTCTCCCACGAAGGAGAAATAAAACAAAAACGCCTGTCGCTATGCTGGAAGAAGCAGAAACAGAATCAATGTCATTGCTGAAGAGAATATGGCCGCAGACAACGGCAGGGGGGCCACATGAGCGGCCGCATTCTTGGAGGTAGGCGCGGCAGCAGGGCGGCCGTCGGGTCCCGCGGTCTGCGAGGGTCCGCCGCCGCTGTGCAGTTTCGACGATGCATCGCCGGGTCCGGGTGTAATGGTGATTGTAGGAGCTGCAAATGGATAGGGGAATGTGAGGCTGGTACCGACAGTGACGCCGTCGGAGCCGATAGTGACGGTCTCGCCGCCGACCACCGTCGTAATGGGTAGGGGCGTTCCCCCGTTATTGCTGCCGCCGCTCGCCGGCGTAGGACCGAGGGTATAGCTGCGCCCGTTGATGATCACGATCGATGGCGCCACCTCGGTCAGCGTGGCGCCGCCAACGAGCTCATAGTGGGTGTCGCTGGCCCCGGCGTGGGGCCCGCCCAGGGTCGTGCCGTGCACGATGACGCCCGCGGGCCCCACGGTGACGGGGGCGCCGGCTACGGTGAGCACCGTAGCAGGGGTCGTGCCGCCGTAGGCAAGGGTGCGCCCGTCCACGACCACCTGGGACGGGCCGACGACAGTGATCAGCTCACCGCCGGCCACGATAACCTCGCTCAGGGGGCCGGCGGCGCCGCCTGCGCCGCCGACGGCAGATGTCATCACTGGCGACACAGTCATGGTCTGGCCCCCGGCCACGACGCCGTTGGGGCCCAGGTACACGGTCTCGCCGCCGTGGACGACGGCCATGCTCGGCTGGGCCGGAAGGGCAAAGGTAGTTCCGTCGATGACGACCGAGGAGCCGCTGACCTGGATGGAGAAGCCGCCCAGGACGGTGCTGGTCGGGGTGGCCACGTACATGCCGGGCGCCCCGCCGCCGGCGTTGGGCCGTTCGAGAGTCGTGCCCATGCCGATCACCTGACTGGGGGAGATGGTAAAGATGTTGACGCCGACAGTAACAATCACTTGCTGCACGACAGATCCGCTGCCGCCGCCGCCGGGACCGTCAGAGAACGTCTGGCCGTCAATGACAACCGCGCCCGGCGGGAATGCGATGCTAACAGGTGCAGAGTTAGCTCCTGCAGGATTTTCCTGGCTTCCGCCGTTGCCATTGTTGTTGCCGATGGCGTTGCCGCCACCTCCTGGCTGTGGATAATACGGCGTTACGATGGGCGAGGGCATCCCCGTCGCCGTGACGTGGTCGATGTATGTCGGCTGTGCAGACGGGGTTGCTCCTCCATAGTCGGGCGTCGTCTGCGGCGGCAGCACCACGGTCGGCAACTTGGCCGTCACCAGCACCGTCGTCTCGGACGCCTGCTGCTCGATGCCCATCCTGGATCCCGTCGACTCTAGGGCCTGCGCAAAGCATGTCGTTACCTTGCTGATCACCATGGCATCCCCCGTGGCCCAGCAGTGCACCATGGTCGGAGTCATATGGTTGATGTTTGTCGTCTGAAGGAAGCACCAGTTGGACGTGGCGTTGTAGTTTGTCGATCCCAGCGGTAACCGTGTTATTGGTGTGGTGATGCGCGGCGGTGGAGGAGTAATCAGACTCTCGGGCGGCGGCGGCGGCGGCGGAGTGAATTTCGCTGGGTCCCCGAGGTAAGTGCTAGTTGTAGTGTATATAATCGAAGTGATCGTGTAAGTAGGTGGCGCCTTGGTGGTGTCGCACTTGGGCATGTTGGTCGCGTCCGAGGTGGTCCAGGAGGCATTTAGAAACGCGAACGACTCCCAGTATGGTGGTACCGTCGTCATACCAAAACTGCCATTAATGTAGGCCATGGTGCCGTTGCTGAAGAACGTGCCGTTGCTATACCATGTCCCGTTGCCGTAGTAGGTACCATTGCCAAAATACGTCATGTTGCTGGGGATCGGCGCTGCTGTGATCATAGCAGCATCGCCGGACGTGGTGCTGTTTGCCCACCGGACGCCCGTTGGTGTTGGTGATAAGGAGAAGACGGGGGGTGGCAAGGGCGGCTTGAGCGCTGGAGTTGATGTGGATGAGGCCGAAGTCAAGGTCGAGCGAGTCGAATCTGGCGATTCTACTGGATTCGACAATGAGGATGCTGGATTCTCTGTCTGCTGCTTTGATGCAACCGGACTACTAGTTCTCGGTACGGTAGTTGGTTGCGGGACCATATCCAAGTCCGAAGTTGACGTAGACATTCCTCCGTCTAATCCTTCATTCCGGCCACTGCTTTTGCTGCTCTCTCTTCCTCCTCTACCTCCCCAGCTGCTATATCCCCAAGATTTCGATGACGGGCTGGCCGATGGCGGCATAGAGGGAAAAATGGACTGCCGACTCGACTGTGGCGTGGATACCAGTGTGAGTGTGCTACTACTTTTCACAGGGGTCACTGACGCTTCGCCGCTGCGCGTTGGTGCCCATGTCTGAACTGGCGTCTGCTGTTCCAAGGATCTGGTTGACGACGTCGACGACAGTGGCCACGTCGACAGCCACGTCGAAAGACTGTGAGAAGGTTGCAGCAGCGGCCATGTCGACAAATGCGAATCATCTAACGTGGCGGTGGTACTGCTAGTGAACGTTTTGGGATCGTGGTGGCCCTGGATCTTGTTCATAGGTGCATCTGCAGTACCGTCGTCGATCGGCCTGTTACACATTTTGATGTCGACTGGGATGCCGTCTTCGCTGCCGTCATCAATGTAGCAGCCGTAGTCATCGCAAGTGCAGTTGTTGAGCAGACCGTTGTTAATGATAGTGCCATTGCCATCACCAGCACCGCCGTCTACGCTGCCGATACCATCGGCGCTCCCCATACTGCCCATACCACCAGCACCAGTAGCACTAGAATCAGCACCGCCCGCGCCATCAACGGCGCCAGCGACTGGCGCGGCGGGAGCGTGGCTGGGCGCTGGCGCTGGAGCCGCCACATTACCTCCGTTGGCGTGTCCGCTTGGCGCAGCGACCTGCATGACTGCATGCCACGATGTCGATGAGGACAAGGTGGATTCTGATAATGTGGCAAAAGATGTTTCTGGCGTATTTGAGGGCATGGCGGTGTGTTCTGCAGATGCCACCCCGGAGGCAGAAACTGTATATCGTACAGTAGTGGTGAAAGAATTACCGTCGGCGCCAATGATTGTCGTTGTTACAACGACCATATTGTCATCTGCCGAAGCAACAGACATTGGCGGGTTAGGACTAGTCGGCGATGGAAAATCAGACCTGGCTGGATTTTCAACGTCTATAGGAGGCGACTGTAACATTGCTGGTGACTGTGGTGATTGTGGTGGTAATGGTGGAGGTGCTACTGCTATTATTGACGATAAATAAGACTGTGACAGCGACGACAACTCTGACAACGCCGAAGCCGATGGTACAACCTCTTGTACAACTCCTGTCAGAGCTGATACAGATTGAAGGAGATCTGGTGAACGCGTTGCCATAGGTGAATCATGTCGTAGCTGGTGTTTTTGTTGTCCCCCATGCCGAACAGAGTAAGGTGCTGAATGCTAGAGTCAGAAGAAGGAACAGATTCTTGTTTAAGGGAAGAAAGGATCCGAGTTAAGAATAAAACTCACGGTGCGTCTCAGTCCGGGTCGCTGCAACATCGGAGTTCAAGAACGCCGCAAGAAGCAGCAGAGATAATCGTGGGGCCACCATGATGTGGCTCCCTATCTCTTTCTTTCGTCTTCAATATCTTTCTGTGCACTTTGAACACCACAGCTTTCTGGTGCTGGGGATCACTTGGTGTGATTCTTGGTTTTTATTCTTATTTTCGATTGCGTCTTGCGTCCTCAATGAGTTTCAAAGTAAACTCCTCGACCTGAAAAGTTCTTCCATTCCAAAGAATTCTGTATTTCGTATACCGATATTCTTCTTGCAGAAGCTGTTGTTCTAGCAAAAGCAGTGCCTGTGTAAGTCCCAAGCGGATTTGGTGACATTCAGATTAGGCATGTATGAATTTGTGTCTTTTTTTCTTTGAAATGAGAATTCTAACTTCCAACACATAACGAAGTATAGAACAAAAGAAAATGAGGCTTTGGTACTAACAAGCAGAAGGAGCGTGTAGTGTTATCGGAAAGTCTAAGGAAAAACAACAGACGGACCGGAAGAGTGAGAGAAAGGCAAAGGGACACAACAGCGGCATCCAAGAATGGGCTTCTGCGGTGTAAAAACCCGGCAGCTACACCATGTCTCGCCTATAACGAAATGGAGGAGAGATTGAGGTTGATTGAAAAGAAGGCGATTTTATCCAGGGGTCTCAAGAGATTGTGAATTACGGGGAGAAAAGGCCCATACATACAGATTAGAGAGATTAATATCTCCCCTTATATTTACATCTTTTTTTTCTTTGCCATTTCTCCCCTTTGATCTAATCACTGTTTTTTTAAAAACTTTTCTTCTGTATTCATCATTCTCAGTTTTACAAGGTTTTACTACGTTCAAATAAACACCAATACCTTCTATGATATACCAAAAAGGATAGGAGTAGATGTGGATGTAATCATCTACATTTTGCAAAATTGTAGGGGTATAAAGCATATACAACATTTCCAAGTTTAGAAAATGCCTCTGTGGGTGTATCTCTTCAGAGGCAATGAGAAACGACATCAGGAAAGACAGCTTCAAGAGCCGACAGAACAATAATAATAGATGCTCTTGGGCCAATAGTTGTAAATGGCTGAATAAAGTCAAGAAAAAGGTATAAACCGTCGTAAAAAACTTACGAAAGAATAGCGAGAATCAGGCAGGCAAGGGGGAGAGGAAATAAAATAAAATTGGAGAATAGGAAGATTGCACTTTGGCATAGTTTCCTAGGACTGCAATAGTATGTGGCTCTCGGATAGGCAGGTAAAATTGGGGGCTAAAGACCCAAGAAGAGGAGATATCGAGAATGACGATGGTGATAACGTAAGGTATTTGACATGAGGAAAAAGGAGAAAAAAGAAGAAGAAAAAAAATGGAGAGCTAATCAGTTAGAGAGGCAGAAAGATCATATCTTCCCGAATATCCGGGGAAACAAAAAGAAAGTGAAGGTTAAAGGATTTACAATCTCTGTCGACATTTTGTGGAGAAAAGAAGGTATATATCAGAAAAGGGGGCTTCGAGACTCGGGTCTAATGTATGCATATATATATTGTCCTCTTATACAGGTTAACGCAGCGACCGAAGAGCAGACAAAAACTTCAGATGACAGGATATCATCTCGCTCGATTATTGCTTTCACCTTTTCTCCCGCTTCCTTATACGGCAATGACTGGCTAAAGGCATGCTAAGGAAGGAAAAGGAAGTATAAGACAATGATTTACGGAATGCTTCAGGTCAGGTCGATGTAGTTAGTTCTGTCAGTCTGATGTTTTGACCTCCACACCTGCTTAGCACCATCTTTGACCAAAATAAGAGATATGCCTCTGCGTATGTCATCTCTTCGAGAAAATTTCAAACATTTAATATTGATGATTCTCCTTTCACATTAGATACGTACCAACAAGCAAAACCAACGGTTTTCGGGGAACCGCGTTCGGTGGCCATATCTCATTATCACTTGCAGAAGCTGGTTTGAAAGATAGCATCTCCTTTGGTTCCTTCTATCTTGCTAAGAAAATGATACAGCATTCCACGAGATACGCTATACCGAGACGCAAGTAAGTTAGCTTCTATTATACAACATGAAATACAGTAATAAGTCAACAAGATAGTAACTATGTAGGTAGGGCGAAGAAGAATGCTCCTTTACTAACCAACATACGTTGTGTTTTTTCTTGATCTGGCTTTTACTTGATGACATTCCAACTTGGTGCCAATGACCTGCCTCTTTGAGCAAAAGTTCCGTGGCTATTGTTTATGATGCCAATTTGCCTCCATTCTCTCGTGTCTTCCCTCTCTGTCTATCTCTAATGCTCTGTGGGAGCATCTATTACAGACGGCAGAGCCATACGGTAGTAGCTTGTTGCTTGCCTTATGATTTTGATCGACACGGAGTGGCATATGACAGGAGCATACGTAATTCAACCTGTATATTGTTCTACAAGCGAGGCAGAGACACCAAATAACAAAACAAAGCGTACATATCGAGAATCAGACATGGTCTCGGGCACACTATAAAACCCCAGCAGGGCCTATTTGCCTTATTATTCTCTATGTAGCACTTTGCAGCTTGCACTATATAGCAAACCAGTATCGACAGGCAATATCAATCTATTTCGTATGGGGTATGTATCTGTCCATGTGCCTCGTTGACCTCAGCGTGGCGTGTGCGGCAATGGCTGCATCCATCTTATTCCACCTCTCTCATCCTATCGTTTTCTTTCTTTGCGTTTTCTATATGATCATGTTGCCCCACACATATAGCTATCATCATCCTCTCCTCCGCCCTCCGCGGCGTGGTCTCTGTCCGGCAAAATCACCATTTGCTCCATTTTTAAGTTGGAGCCGACTTTATCCAAATTACTCCAAATTGCCCAACCACCAAATCTGGTCTTCCGCCATTTCTTTTCTCTGTCATGTTTTCGTCCATTTCTCACTTTCACCCTCTGGGGCAGCCCATTCCGCGTCCCATTCTCCTCTTCCCAGAGTCAAACATACCACGCACCCTTCTGGTTCTAGAAAGTCATCGGTGATTTTGGGTGTATGCCTCTGGGTGCTTCCCTCTAAGAATCTCCAGACTACAATTTGCAAATATCTCGCACCCTCTATAACGTTTTCTCATAGCCACCGAAACGGACGATTAAGGTAAATACTATTCCTGTCTGTTGACCAATGCCTGCCTGTTATATCTACTTGCTATCTGCCGCTTTAGACCGTTTATAGTCTTTCAAATATGAAACGGTGATCAATGAGGAACTCAAGATTGGTCTTTCGCGTACGATATTTGCCCAATGAAGAGGAGTAAAGAACAAATACGGTGACTACAGGGGTCTACCGCACTCTTTTTGCCTAGAGACCACTCTTTGAAAATGGATGTATTTTCTGCTTGTATTGCTAAATTAAGTAGTCAGAAGGTAATGAGCAGGACAAAATATGGACGCACAGAACGGAGAAGAGGAACCCGTTCCCATAGCTATCCTCTGCCCCGTATCTCGATCCTGCTTTTCGGAGATGTTACACTCTGGTGAGAGATTCTCGAGGCTCTATCCTGCAGCATCGCCATCGAATACCGCTATTGTAGACACACTCCAAAGGTTATTTTTACGCCAAGTATCTTGAGAGCAGCCTTGGAGATGGATGGTGGGCCGACGAAGTAAGAATCCAAAGACATGAACAAGCGAGTCACATCGCCATTTTGTAAAGCCACGAGAAGAATCATGTCGCCTTTCTCTATTCGGTCTCCGCTCTCCGCGCAACTGGGCGCTGGTCGACCATGGCAACTTCGTCATATCTCGCCCTCACTTCTGTACCTCTTTTTCCTTCTTCAGCTACAAGTTTTTATACTTCAGCGTTCTTCTTTTCTTGCAGCAGCCGATGCTGCTCCTTGCGCTTTAGGACTGACAACTAATCCAGAATGGTAAACATAGCCGCTGTTTAATCTTATATTTCGTGACGCTCCGGCGAAGTATACTGATCATACATAGGATTGGCATCGACGGCTCCTGGTCAACATTTGATGTTGAAGTTGGCGGAGCGACTTCAAAGCAAAACGTTTCGTTGCTTGTCAGCACGGCCCTTTCTGAGATTTGGCTCATCGAGACTACCGGTTGCGTCCAGAGCCCACTGTGCGCCGAGGCTCGAGGTGGCTTGTTCGACATTCAAGGAGCTGCAGCCAGTAGCACTTGGCAATCGCTTGGAGCATGGTCCCTTGGCTTGAAGGAACAAGGGCTAGCCGCATCAAACGGTGACTACGGACTGGAGACACTTACATTCGGCAACATACGCACCAGCTCCGGAGGCCCTATTCATGTTGACGGTGCTCTCGTTGCCGGTATCAATGATACCGACTATTATATTGGATACATTGGCGTTGGGACTATTCAGGGAAACTTCAGCAACAAGCACATTGATCCATTGATATCACAGCTGGCAGAGAATTTGGGCATCATTCCGAGCCACAGCTTTGGCTACACCGCTGGGGCATCATATGGTATGCTTTCTCCTCTTTCTAGTATATTTTTCACTTCTTCAATGCTAACTATCTCAAGCCAATAACGGCACGCCCGCTTCTTTAACTCTCGGAGGCTTTGATTCTAAGCGCCTCGATTTCAATAACTCAGACAGCAGCAAGGCACTATTCAATATTAATCCAGCGACTCGAGACCCTGTGATGCTATTGCGTGGCATTGTTGCCCATGCTCCTCCTTCACCAGATAGTGCTTCCAGCCGCAGCAACTCTTCGTCACTATGGAACGCTACAAGTGACTCGGTTATTCTCACAAATTCGACCGGCGGCAGTGACGGTGCTCCTCCGCCGCTAGCAATCATTGACACAACGACACCATTTCTCTGGATGCCACAGGATATCTGTGATCGCTTTGCTTCGACTTTGGGGCTTGTCTGGAACCCTGCTTTTGACTTATACCTATTCGCCAGTAGCCAGCAGTACGATGGCTATCGGACAGGCAAAGGCGCGTCGTTCACCTTCTCACTATCTAGCTTCGACAACACAGATGATTTTGGCAACCCTCTTGCTGCCACCGGGGTTGTTAACCTTACCATCTCGTCTTCAGCTTTTTCTCTGGAAGCAAGCTATCCATTTTTGCCCACCATGCGGTATGGCGACCCAGCCATACCCTATTTTCCCTTGAAATGTCTGCCGGCTTCGTCCCCTCCAAATAAAATCGTTATTGGCCGGGCATTCATGCAGGAGGTTTATATGATTATGAGATACGAGGAGAACCGCTTCTCGCTGCACCAAGCCAAATTCCCCGACGATGCTCGCAACAATGTCCATCTGATTGATATTCATCGCCCATCCAATAGTACCTTCCCGGGTCCCGGCAGTAATGGAAATGACGGCGGCAGTGGTGGAAGAGGTGGCTTATCAACTGCCGCTTTGGCTGGTGTGATTGTAGCCTCGTTTCTCGCAGGTAGCATGGCGGGTCTGGCCATGTGGTGCTACCGCAGGAGACGGAACCAGGAAAAAGAGAAGCAGAGGCGTGCGGCGGCTGCCGCTTCTAGGAGAAGCGATGACACCGACAACAACAGCAACGGCAAGACGAGCGCGGATGGCAGAGACGGTACAGAGTCCACAACCGACTCTGAGCCGTCGTCTCCGCTTGCTGGCAGCAGCAGCGGCCCAATAGAGCGCATCTTTTCCTTCATCGCGCGGCGCCGGTGGTCGTCCAAACGGACGGCTAAGTCGGTGTCATCCGCAGCGTCGACCGAGGGAACTGCGGTCCATGACGGCGACGCTGAAAAGGCGTATGAGGTGGCAGGCAGCTTCAAGCAGCCCGTCGAGATGGGTGCTGACGCGCAGCACGCCCGCTATGAGCTGCCCGTGCCCATGCCACCTGTGGAGCTAGACGCCACCGGCGCTGGCCACGACCACAAAGACGACGAAGACGACGAAGACGACGCCACGGCCGTGGCGCTCGGCACCAGCGGGACGCAGCGTCTGACAGAGTACGAGATCGCCAAGCGGCGGCTAGAGCGGCAGCTGCGCGGGCCGGTACCGATGTATGCACCGCCAGAAGACCCGGCAATCTTGGCGGCAATCGAAGCGAACAGCCAAGCAGCAAACGGCCGCAGCGGAGAAGACAAGTCGGAGCAAGATGTCAGCCCCGTTGCCCATTACCGGCCATCAGATGTGACACTTACGAATCAGGCGGCAGCAGCAGGGCAGCGGCGAGCGCCGCCATCACTGCCACAGGCGGCCGCCTCCGTCTCTGCGGCGTCGCAGAGCTCGACCCCCACGAGTGGATCGCTGCCCACCCTCCCGTCGCCCATGACACCCAACAGCGCCGACTGGCACGGGCCGTTTGACCTGCCGTCGCCTATGACGATGGCCCCACCCTTCTCGTCTCTTTCATTCCCTTCCGGCAGCAGCAACAGCAGCGGGGCCGGCAGCCGAAGCGGAAACGGCGGCGTGTCGCCGACATTCTCGCAGTCGTCGAGGACTTCCCACACCTCACAGTCGTCCCAGTCCTTGCGGCCCTTACCCACCGCCACGGCGCTAAGCACTCACAGCCACAGCAGCCATCCACATCCCCCACCGCGGATGACGATCGATCCCACGCGCGTCATTTGTCTAGGCCCTCTGCCAGAAGATGTCCAGGTTCCCGTACCGGCGCCGTCGTCGGCAAAATCGCCGACAGAACCCAAGACCCAGAAAGCTTCAAATCTGAAAAAGGCGGAGGTACTACACCACCTACAACAGCTGCAGCAGCAACACCAACAATTACCAAGTTCTCAGCCACCCGCGTGCCCTTCATTAGGAGAAGATGACAGCACACTAGGCACCAACTATACACTGGAAGAAGAAGCACGGATGCTGGCACTACAAGAGCAGCAGTCACATCAGCAGGGACAGCATCAAGGCGGTATAGCACCTGTTCACTCTGATACGACAGAGTTGTCGGCTGCTACAGACCGCATTGATGCTGGCTTTGAGCTAGTGCATGTGCCTCAGCTAGCGGCCCGTCGGTATAGCTGGGAAGGCCACGAGGCAGAAGACGGGCATGAAGGAATATAAAACTTGACTGAGGTGACTTTTGGGAACGTATCTTTCTTCCTCTTTTCCTTTGTGTTCGCTCTTTGATTCCTTTTCTATGGGATATGAGGTTGTTGGATGTACAAGTGATTTTCCGCTGGACGAAAGCACGAGCGAAATATGTTTCGGCGTTATGAACTCATCTATCTGGTCTGCGGTGAGTCTGTCTGCATCTAGGGAAATTTCAAGGAATCAAAATGATTAAGAATTGAATTTTGGATAAAATTGCGTTTCAAGATGTCTGAACGTGAATGGCTATCCGTCGATGGACAGGAGAGAACCACCGTACTCAAGAAGGAAAACGTAGATATTAAATAAACGCACGACGGAACCATGCGATGGATGAATATAAATAGCAAACTGACAAGCAATAGGCATAATGGTAGAAACAAAAAGGCACATCAAAAGCTGAAAAAGAAAAAAAAAAGATTACACCCAACACATCATCTTGCAATAGATCTACAGCCCCTTACCTTTCCCTTTACCCTTGCCTCTAACTTCAAGAGCGGGAAACTCATCCTCCTGCAGCATGGCAGCTAGAGCAGCGTCGTTATCGTACTGCTCCTGCTTGTTCACGTGCCCGCCACGGCTCTGGAGTCGTTCTTCTTCTTCTTGGATGCTCAACCGCAGAGCCAATTCGAAATCATCTTCTTCATTCTCTCCAACAAGGTGATGGTCGAGGAATACTTGAGATGAAGATGAAGGGCCGGCAACAGATGAAGATGTTCCTCCCACTGCTGGAGATCCAAAGTAAGCAGAGTTGCGTGGCTGGCTTGACTCGGGTGAGGACGACAACGGTGCATAAGTTGCAGAAGTTGATGCTTTTCCTTTGCTATCTTCGCGTTTCGCCGAGCGGTATGTCACAGGAAAATCCAAATCCACGCTTGCGCCCATGCCTGGACCAGATATCTGCGATGCTTGATCAGGCGAGGTATCATTCACCCCCTCCATCAGTGACAGACGAATGGCACGCTGGATTTGCAGTTCAAAGTCGTCTTCATCGGCAATAGCAGCATTACCTCTGTCTTCGTTGCCAGCAAAACCGCTACGGCCCACACGGAGACTGCCAGGCGACCGCGCGGCTGAAGCTGGGACAGAACTTGTTGCAGACGAGATAAATCCGCCACCAGGAGGACTGCGTCCAGACATACTCGGCTCTGGTGTGAGCGTGTCTATCGAAAGGCCGCTGACGCTGACGTTAGCGCTTGCCTCGGAAAAGGAAGCAGGATCGCTCGAGGATCCGTTGTCGCTATTTCCGCTAGAGCGGCGTTGCTCATCCAAGAATGTCTCTTCAGACATTATCTCAGCGTAGCGGATGGCCTCCTCTTCAGTCAAACCGGCTAATCCCACGCCAAAGCGGTTGAGCATCCGCGTGCGATGGCGTGTGTCATGCTCCTGCTCGCGGCGCAGCTCTGCGGTTTCCGTGGCAATGTAGTCAGAAACCTTGTCACCCAGCCGGCGACTGGCTAGCTGTCCATCGACATTGGTATGACGTACGCGACGGGAACGCTTCCGGCTAGCACCATGGATAGCAGAGCTATATGACCAATAACGAAGGAATGTGCCGACAGAAAGTACACCGCGAAGCACTGTTGGGTCAGGGTCCAGATAAATCGCGCCGACAGCCGAAAAAGTTTCGCCTGAGAGCTGCGCCCGGAGATGTTGGAGATGGCGTGGAATGCGGCCAGATGAGGGAGAGTTTAGCGTTCGGATGGGACCCATCGTAGATGCCAGTGGATCCCATGCTTGCACGAGGCCATCGCTCCCGCCATGGGCAAGGTAAAGTGACGAAACGGCGAGACTCGAAATCTTGGGTGAGTCTGTATGAATGGTTCGCAGTGGCCAGACGACGTCCGTGCTGGTTGATATTTGTTCTCGCATATTCCAGACGATGACATCCCCAGTTTTCGTACCAACAGCTAGCCATCTTGATCTACGGCCGGGGATTTCGCTACCTATGGAAAAACTTTTTGCATCGTCTGACTGCAACAGCGGATCTTCGAAGGGAGTTACCAATGAAGGCAAGCTGAGATCAACCGCAGAACACGTGATTTCCGCACTCAGCTTGTTTTTGCCATGAGAACTGCCGCTGCCTGACATGGAAAAACCAGTGATCTGCCAACCAGCTGTAGCCATAGTTGCATTCGAGCGTGGCGTCCGGTCTCCTGTTCGTGACACCATTGGAGTTGAGGGAACCGATGGGCCTTGACTAGGACCGGAAAACAGAGAAAGGACCGGGGTGGAATCAGGTGGTCGGGTCTCTGGGTACAAAGGTGAATCTAGAGAAGCCGGCGTCGCAGGGGCGGAAATGTCGCTCTGAGCGGCAGCGTTAACCGCCATGACTAATCTGGTGTACCGTACTACTTTGCTAAGTAGTGGTTTGCGCTGCCCAACTTGTTCCTCACCACTACTAATGACAATAATATTTTCACCAGTGCCGTCAACGCCTTCTAAAGTAGAGCTCACACTGCTACTACCACCAGCAAAGTCCACCTCGAGCTTCTGGCGCATATCCCAGGTGTCATAAACTGCTCTGAAATGGAAGGGCATGATAAGGAAGAACTTTTCGATTTGACGTGCCTCTGAAGCACGCTCTTCTTGCGACAAATTTACGGTGCTCGGAGAAAACTCTGGTGAACGTGATGCAGCACGTCTGAGTGATTCGACTTTATCATCAAACCAGTCTGAGGTGACCACTCGTCGAGTTGATTCTATCAGCTCCCATGATGCTGTGTGCCCAGCGGCCCAAGCTAGCTTTTCGTGCACATCGCTTGGACGTTGACCTAGGGTCAACGAAGCTGCCGTTGAAGGAGCCGCTGGAACATCTTGCAGGCAATATACCTCTCCCAGAGCGTTCAATGCAACAGCCCAGATTCGTCGACTAGCTTTCCGCTTCTCGGTGTAGCTATCATCTGCCTTGATAGCAATAATAGGCACGCCAGGGCTCAGCACCCAGCGTGCGGTTACATGGCTGTAAGGATAACGTGAAGCGGAATCGGCTTTGCTAAGCGAATAGGCTGAAACAACACCGAGCGACGTTCCCACTAACGTGCCAATCATTGACTTGGTTATAGTCGGTACGGCGGGCGACTTGGCAATCCAAACAGAGCAAACCGCCTCCACTGATTCAAGGACACACGGAATGTCAGGCTCCTGCTCCGTGATGCGGTCTCGGGGGGTTGTTTCCAAGTATGCCAAGGCACGGTCGCCCATGGCGCGATAGAGAGGGCGACCACCTGGAAACCCCTCGCCAACGATTGCACCATAGACGTGGCTCACATCCATGACATTTGGGACTGCGGCCCGTCCATCGCCCATTCCGTAGGGTGTCAGCTGGCGGGCAATATCATCTAGCTGAGGGGCTAAGTATGCTTCACGGAAACCCCAGCCTTCCAGTTTGCCAATTGTCGGATTGCTGGATGTGACGACGCCATAACCAGAAGAGCCGTGGACCACTCGCGGAGATTTCTTGCCAGTGTTAGGGAAGACTGCTTGAAGCTGATTCACAACGCCTAGAAGCTGCGAATTATATGTGATAACGGCCGTCGCCTTTCTGCTGTGAGAAGCAGATTTATTGCTGCCACTGCCGTCTCCCTTTACGCCAACTGACGCTCCAGGCCTGCCGGACATGAGACTTCGGAGCAAGCGTGTTCGAAGGAGATATTCACTCCGCCAAGATGCTAGAGGAGTCAGCCGCGAAAACCGGCGGGCGGAGGATCGAGCCGGCTCATCATCAGGCTCTGGCGTTCCTCTGAGCGCAGCCGCCTCCTGGCCAGGGAAAAATCGCAAAAATGCCATCCGCCATGCATGCGGTGTCGTAATAAGCGAATAGAAACGCTTGGACACAAGAGCCACGGAGTCGTGCGAACCAGGCTGCAGGTATGAGAAGATGTGGGTCAAAACCTCTGCAGAAAGTGCATTAATAACTGACGCCTAGCATTCAAAAGGGCGAAGAACAAGAAAATAGTAATTTCAGTAAATACCATTAGGGAAATCATTGAGGCTTCTGCCTTTTGATGGAGAGCCTGAGACCTTTCTCACGACTTGGAAAACTACTCTTTCGCGTTTCAGCGCCGAGGCCGTCAACGCACGCTCATACTCTGAGATCCGCTGGCCAGCAATAGCTGTCCCGGGAATCGATGCTTTCTTGGTGTTTGTTGGTGATGACTGCGGGGTTCGTCCGCTCAGTCTACGTAGCTTTTCATCAAGCTTCTGGACGTCGACAGCTCGTCCGCCAGCCCCAGCTGCGGCACTTCCAGGGCTGTTGACTCGGCCAAGCCCACCAGATGATAGCGGGGCAGTATCATGGCCATCATGCCGTTGCTGCTGGTCTTCGGGCTGGGGCAAACCGTCTCGAGAGGCGTCCGGGAGGGGACGATCAAGGCCATATTGGGCGGTGGAGGAAAGCGAAGCCGGAGAATGGTTTATCGTAGACAAGTGTTCTGAAGCTTCGGTAAGCCCGCGGTGCATAAAAAAAGCTGAAAGGGGAAAATATAGGAGTTTCGAGGGCAGATATGACGCGTCCGAGAAAACTGTGCTTTTCAATGAAGAAACGGCACAGTTCGTATGCGGGTCGCGTCGCGTCAGGAATAGAACGGAAATGGTGTGCGATCTACGCGATGTCCTTTAACGATAGAATGATGGTGAATAGAAATGGAATACGAAAGCTGTATGCTAGTCCACAATCTGCTGCTGCTGTATCTTGAGATGTTGGTAACTCTAGATTCTATTCAAAATGAAAAAGATGCTGGATTAGACGTGTCAAGCAACCGCATTCACCCGGTATCCCCGAATCATCGTTTCTCGGCAATATTATTTTCCGATCCCGTATCACCTCAAATTTGGCATCCTCCGATTAGTAACCATTCTGGCTCAAGTTTGGCTTTCAATCCCCACAGACTTTGGAGTGCCGTTCGCCTTGCCAATTTCTTCGTTGACTCATTAAGAGCGGTCTCTATCGGGATGATGCAGTCTTTGGGTGCAACAATAGAAATACGAACCGCTCCTCCTTTTAATAGGAATGGAGCCCGTCAATCGATCCATGCAAAAAAAAACTATATATATCGCAGTAAATGCTGCCATGGGGCTTGGATGTTTTCATATAGCAAAACAAAGCCCACTACTGAAATAGCAATCTGGGTCCTTATAACAGAATAGTACAGTTTTACACGCATATTGAAAGTGGTCTGACAATGACTCGTGGGTCGCATTTTTGCAGACCTGAACGCATTGTCCCAATACTCCGTTTTCCCTTCCGCCAGGGTCTGATCTCACTAGGGAGGGGTTGGAACATACCCGAATACTCCCCTGAAGCCGTCCCGGATGCCTAGCCAGCTGACAGGCTCACGCAGTCAGACAAAACCCCGGCAGCTCGGGAATACAAACATGTACTGTGTTCACGGTCCCTGTGTTCGTGCCCTGTATCCGGGATTCCTGCACGAAACGTCTCCCGCTTAGTGCTCAGCCCAATGAATCTCGTCTGAACATTCTGCATAACGATGAGTGTTTCCTATATAAAGCATCGCCGGTACGGAGGCACAGAGGAGCACTAGTGGCGACAGAGCAAGTAACACCAGCAGTCCAGAACATCATCGTCTTTGTTCACTGCCTAGAATAGGATTGTGGCCGCGCCAGTGCGGATCTAAGATGAACATGCGATATTCTCTCCTAGGGTCTAATACAAAACTTTCGTTTTTCAACAACCTACTCCGCATATCGGTCAACAGCAGCTTCTTCTTACAAGCAACAGCACTCGCCCAGCTAGGGCACAGGCTTTCATTTGAATCTATTTGGCGCGGGTAAGCGGCGACTGTTCCGACGAATGAAAGAGGGCAAAGAATGCTCATGGAAAGAATCGGCGGTGTGTTGGAGGTGCATAATAAGAGTCTAGAAATGAATATGGAAAAAATCAGAAGCGAGCTTGCTATTTCCATGAGAGGACAACAAACAGGATGGGATGAGAGACACGCTCTTTTAGACATGTCGCTACCTTAAAGATGAACTCGTATATCGCTCAATCTAAACCAAGTCAGGGAGGTTCTTTGCAAACAGCCGGGTAGAGCCTTGTTGAAGCGACACTACAATATCAACTCCAAAAAGAACTAGTTCACACCACCTACTAACAGAGAACACACGACAATGGGAAGGAGCCGAACAGGGGAAATGGGACAGATTTTCTCACAGAAGAAACAAGGCCTTGTCCGCTGTAACTCTCTTTACGATAGAGTGGGGCGTTTTAATAAAAATCGTTAGTTCCAAAACTCAATAAAATGGACAAAAAAACGCACACTGGCGAGCAGCGAAGATTTGTTTTCTCAAGAGGGGGCGATGCTCGTTTGAATCTTCTCATAGCTGTATAATCGCAGCTGTTTGGCCTTACAATATAAGTCTTCATCAGGGTCCTAAGTCTAGAGAAAAATAATAATAAAAGTTGAATGCACGACGTGTAATAGTGGAAAAACTGCACCGTTTTCCGGCGCTACGCTCCGGGCCGCGGATAACAGGGCCCGGGGAGGCAAGGAAGAAAGCTGCGCATCCAATAATGCGCGGGAATACTGGGACCAATACGACTGATGGCCCTTCATGTTCCCAGCTAGGTCGTCGACATTACTGTCAATGGTGCAAGTCCTTTTATTTGGGCTCATTCATCTGTCAAGCACGGTATTTGTCTTTGTCAAGTCGAGGCCTACAGAGATAAAATCACCCCCACAGGCTTTTTATTGTTTGATCGAGAGTTGCTACGCTCATTTGCGAGTACGTACAAATATTTCGCAGCGGTGCCGTGCCCGTCCTACTGAGCTCGTCTTGTTTTCCCTCCGCGCATCTCTCTCCCGTCCCCCACTCTTAATACGAAATAACACAGTGCATTTTGTGCGGGTGTTTAGAGGAGCCACTATCCTTACAATTGTTGTCTGTCTCGTCATCGGGTTCCCATCTTAGCCCGCCTTCTAAGGGCGATGGAAACCTATCTGTGCGCCGCAGAGGGCATGGCAACATGCGTCTTAGCTTGCATTCGTGATTGGCCACGTTGAAGTCTTTCTCTGCAAAGCGGGCGTTACGTCTTTGTTTATCACCATTCGGTTGTCAGTTAGGTTGCATGGGCAGTTGAGGAGGCGTATTAATAAGTTTGTAAGACTGTTGCAGTGGGGTATTGGTAGGCACTAACCCAATCACGTTGGGTCGACCTGCAGGGAGCTAAAAATGTTAGGGAAAAATGCATTATTGTTAGACTATCCATTCTCTGCAAGGAAGAACATACATAACTACTGTTCATACAAAAGCCACACCGATTAAATGCCTATTCCCGTGTACTCCGTATACACGTAAGACTCTTATGCCAATGGCCTGGCCAATAACCGAATCCGGGAAGAGGTTCTGTTCGGAAGAGTTTTGATTTTCTAGCCAGAATTAAACGTTAGCATTTCGCGGAGTCAGCCGCGAGGCAAACCAACAAAATGTATCACCTGCAGACGGAATCGTCAGTTCTGGACAAGTCCCGCAGATTAGGGGTATGGTGTGAACCGGATAGGCTCGCATCATGTCCGTTACCCCCGTAGTCTCGTCACACTTTCCCACCGCAAATTTGTATCCTTTGGCCCCCAAGCAGGCTTTAAGCAAAATCCTACCCAACCCATTGGTATTGCACAGATATCAACTGACACAACTGAGGCAATAATAGGGCAAGGCTTCGACTTGCAAGAAGCTACAGTACGAGACCGCGGAACGAAATAGGAAATAAGAAAGAAGGGCAAATGGAGTGGCGATCCGGCGGGAAACTATTTATGCTTACAGCTCGCGATATCTTCTTTGTGGAGGTTCCCTCTGTTTTCACTGTGTTGCTAGTTCTTCGTATCAGAACCGTGGTTAGACGGTTTCTGTGAAGTCTCATATACGCATTGAAGGTGTTGCTTTTCTTACAAATCAAAAAGGATACCTTGTCAGAAAACGAGATATCAGAACTTTGCAGGTCAGCCCTCGCCTCTAATTTAACGATAGTGAGTACCTATCTAATATTTAATGTGCTACAGGAAAGTCAGAAGTGTACGAGACCGCATAATAAAAGCTTTTCATCTCGAGAGATGATCTTGCGTCTGAAACGACCATATCAATATTAGTTACTCATTTTCGTGGCTTAGAATACATGTACGAGTATTCATTATTATAGAACACAGTACTCTTATAACACAACGTAAATATTGCGCGCTAGGCGAGAGAGTTAAAATATTCCAATCTGCTTAAAATGAGATATTCTGGCTTAACAGACATTTTAGGGCCTAATGTTTTTTTTCCCTAATCTCTGAGGATATAATATACTTTCATATAGAAAATGAGTTTTTATGTTGACCAGTAGTTGCTGCAGTTCGGCAGCCTCGAAGCCTGCATAGCAGTCATACTCTTTATTTAGTGAATAAACGATTAGGTCCCTCTAATAAATCAGCACCATAACGAGCAACCACTACAATACTTCGCTACTACAGCTGCTTAGACGTACTTTGTGGGTTTATAATAATTCTCTGGGAACGAGCGCATGTCAAGGAAAAAAGCCATTGGACGCCTGAGAAGTATCTGCCTCACCGGTACACCAGAGAAAAATGCATGTACGGAGATGCAGGGAGCATGGAATTGGAATAGGTGTTTTATGTGTGTGCGCTTGGGCTTAGGGGGTTCGGAAATGGAAGACAGGATGAAACAAAGAATGTAGATGGTAAGGCAAGGCAATTGCTGACTGCTGACAGAGGACAAAAGATGAAGATGCTGAAAGAAATCAATGCAGCGTTAGGGCGATAGTTGGTAGAAAAATTGTACGACAGAAGCTTGGAGGGAAAGAGACCCAGGGAGCTAAGCTCCTGAGGAAATAGGTGTGATTCTTTGGGTGCTCTGAGTTACATGTACTTTATCATGTTCGCCAATTCAATTCATACGCAGTAGCTACATACAAGTAATCAAAGAAGGTAAAATACCGAGTACGACTAACTCATTTTGAAAAGACAAGTGGCGGGACAACCCAATATCCACAACCGTGGCGAGCGCGGTTCGGGAACGGGTACGAAGCGTGGCATTGGAAGAAGAAAGGGCATGTAAAAAGATGGAGAATCTCCTTTCTAGAGCTGTGTGGTTGAAAGTACGGGCGACTGTACACGTATGAGCGTAATTACAAGGGTAAGAAGAGAGGTGCACGCAATGCAATTGCTACCATTTCGTGTGGATAATGGACAGATGGCACGGAGACATGGTTGCGCGTAGGGGTGAAAGACGGTCCGCATCTTTGCTAGCAAACCATGACCCAGAGACTATCTTCGCTTTGTCGATGCCTTCTATCTTCATTCTCAACTCTCGTTTTCTACTGATTTCTATTTGCGTCAATGGTTAGGAGGTTTGCCGCCTTATTATTACTAGCTCGCTGCCTATCGAACGCCTTTCGGTTTTCCAGTCTGGGCAACGCGATTAGAACGGGTAGGGTACCTTTATTCGGTCGGCGGATCCTCAAAGGGTCAGCACATGGTTGGCACAGACTCTGCTGACCGCTTCAGCGTGTTTCTCCCTACCAACGTGAGATACGAGTAGTATCCGCCCCTGTAATTTTCTTTCGCCACCCCATCTTTTTAATCTGGCTTTGCCTCGCTTAGCGGTTCGCTTTTCTTTTTCATATCTAGCTGTAAGAACACAAATACTTAGCTATGGATCTTCAGTAGAACACGCTCAGCGCACGTAGCAGTAATAATATGTACTCCGTAATTGTACGACAACCCTGATCGTACTCAGTTAGTGCCTCAAATCGTAGCCAGTAGGGGGAGCTTCCGTCTTGGGGCCTTCTAATTGCCTATTTCTCTCAGTGGTTCGCCTATTTGGGGTTATTCGCTCTCGTCAGCTCTCGCCTTTCTGTCCTCTTCAGCCCTCATTTAGAGTAGGCTTGGACGGGGTGTTTCTTCCGTCGGGCAACAAAGGCTGAGAGGCAATAGAATGAGAGATCAATTGACCATTTGCCCGATCGTGTTGAGCGTGTCTATTTTTGTTTGAGATTCTTTTCGCCACCAACTGATTTCAGACAATCATGCTCCCTTTCCCACTGGTCTGCCTGCTAGGTCCCAGTAGTTTGGGAGCGGTGTGAATCAAGCGGACTGAACAATAATGAGAATGGGGCGATGGAGTACGGGAACAAGTACGGAGTACGTGTGTAGAATCAACGTAGAACTTGTTTTTGTGCATCAAACCCACTTCTTTTGAACTACTCCGTAGAGAACCCAGCTCTGACACTTCCAAACCCGTGGGCCTGCGGTGGCAACTAGACAATATGGTCCTCGCACAGTGTACGAGTACTTACTAGACAGCGCCACTTAAGCTTCTGCAAGAGGATATTGAAGATCTTTTTTCTATTTTGTTTTGGCCTATTATTATTCCACGCACTTTAGAGTTGGTGCGTTCAAAGTAGATACAGAGATTAAATTGCACGTACTGTCCACTAGTTACTCCGTACGTGTTGCCTTCTTGGCAGCTTCTCGGAAAACAAGTGGTTTCTCGAAGATTTCGAAAAGAAATGGAAAGCAGACGGCATAGCACCCTTTTCTCCTTTGTGCTTGCTCATGCTGTAACAAGGCTATTTGTTTAATTTAGCCTCTCTTGAGAAAGATCATTGAATTGCCGTGTTTCGGGTACTACCCATTCAAACTTCATACAGTGCTGGGAAAGTACGAGGCAATACAATCACCCTTCTCTGGCACTCCCGTGCTTCTGTACTCCGTAAACTTGCCTGGTGTCCGTGAACCTACATCTTTTAAAGTTAGGATTAGGCTTACGGGCACTTGCCTGCTTTCTCTTAGCTCTTCGGGTGGCGTGGAGCTCAATGAATTTTGCCTCCCGTAGCTTTTTTTCCGCACACTCTCGTACTCGTAAGTAAGCTCGTAAGGAAGTCAGTAGACGGCGAGGATGGCTCTTCTGTGGCAGTCTACTTTATCTTATGACTATCATATTCAACTGGCCACAGGTCTTCCAACGGTTTTGTCGCCGCAAATGTGACCTGTCATGCGGGAAACACGTACTGTGATGCTGGTGCCACACCACCCTCAAACAGCTGTTTTCTTTTTCTATAGGCCTGTGCTTTGAGCTTTAGGTAGCCAAATAGTTCACGACAGCTGGAGATGGCTGACAGGGTGATCTGCAACAGTCCTCTTCCTACCTAGACATACACAACCTACAGTGCACAGAAATGCTGTACTTTGTTGTGTGAACTTTTTCTTAGTGGCCGTTTAGTTTAATGCAGACACACTAAACCGCTAGAGAGCCTTTGGCGGAGGCGTAAATTTTCCAGGTGTTGTCTTAGCAGGGCCTTTGAATCCCAAGCCACAAGTACAGCACAATGCGCGGTTGCCATTTGTTCCTTGTTCCTAAAGCGTTGCTAGCGATTCTTTACGGCGTGGGTTTAGGCTAGTATTTCCATCTTTCTGGCCACATTTTTGTTCTCTCATCAAATTGTCTATTTTCTCTCTTTCTGTTACCGAGAATGGCCAGTCCAGCCATGCCTGGCCCAAAGTACTCATATATGTCTCGTACGAAGAGCATTGACAGAAAACATATAATAGAGAGAAAAACTTACGGCAAGCGCGGTTCCTGATTTCTGTATATAAAGCTTACAAGAATAAATTAGTTGTTTATATACATAACCAGGGCGCTTAAATGCATGGCGGCGCGTAATGGTTCCAGCAACAGAAAGGTGGCATTGGCTTGGTGCACATGAGACTTTATTCCTTTTTGCTTTTTGAGGGAGGCTCGGAGGGTAGGAGAGGAGACTGTTGGAAAAGACAGTGGACTGACTGCCAAATTAAATATTCGGTCTTGTTAGGCTACAAGTTCTCCCACTCACCTTTCTAGCTTGGAGCAGGTCTTACGAGTACAATGTACGAAGGATCCACTATTACTAATGTGAGAGTACTGCAGGTTCTAGGCGCGAATTTGTGCTCCGAAGACATGTGCGTTTGCTTCTGCACCAGGTGATTTTTCCAGTTACCACCGCCTCGGGCAACATGTCTCTTCTCCGTGTATGTGGGGCAATAATACCACATGCGCCCACATGTCTTCAGCAGTTATCTCTCGTCTGCAATGTTCCCCTATTAATGTGCCTAAAACATTCAGTTAGGCTTCCTATTCTATGGCTTTCTGCTACCGCACTACAACACCGTATTTCTTCCATCTCGGAATTTTCCAAAATAGTAGTCTCGGTTGACAGCATATCAACAGAATTGATGTATAGAAGGGTTGCTGCTTTTAGAATGTGTCACGGATCCTGGCGACTTTGCAATTTCTCCCAGCTAGGCTGGACTGTCCCCTATGTGGACGTTAAAAGTGGCCGGTGGAATAAGGATAGAGCTAGCTGGAACTAGCCCTGATATCAGACATGTAACAATGATTTAGCAGCGTCGAGGAGCAGTGAAAACAAAGGCAGCCGCCACTAAATGTGCCAATTATTTAAGCAGACACCCGCTATAAAATACGCACAGGTGTTTGTGGTCTCCCGGGTTTATACCTAGTTGTACAGCGTACCTTTCCCACGGATTCGGCACGGTCAAGAATAGGATTTACGTGTACTTCCATTTCAGGCTAGTTCTGTCTGCAAAAAAAGGTAGCAAAGAGACAGGCAGCGCTAGCGAAAGTGCGGAGTCGCCCAGTCGGGTCGTATAACTATCTGGGACTGGTGTAATACAACCTATCCAACGGGACGCTGGAAAACACTTGGTAACATGCTACTCGTATATTTGATACTGTGTTATGTGAAGACAGCAACTCCTGGCCTGGAACGTACTTGTACAATGGCTCCTGTAGGGAGCTGCTCCTTGTACCGGCTACTGCTAGTTCACTATTCTAGACCCTCAAGGGGTTTCTTTGTTCAAAATATTTATGCAGAAAGTATGTCTACAGACTGTTTTCCTCCTTCCTAGATGCGTAAGAGGGTAGCTATCTTGAAAAGGAAAAGCAAACATGTTGCATCTTCCTTGCCTGCAACAGCCGAGGCATCGTTTCTTCGAGACTGGGAGCACGCTGACAGCACATCCGTGCAGTGTTGCTACAAACCTGGTGCCGTTTTTATTCCATTCTTTGTCGCTATTTCTGTGCAATTTATCTAATTTCCCCCTGTTCCCTGATTGGATTTGTTCACTGCACCTTCCTTACACGCCAGGCCGGGAAGGTCCCAAGAGAAACTTCATATTTCCGCACTGTGTACCTTCCCCCCACCTGGGCACGGAGTACTTGGTGCACCGGTCTCTCCCTCTCAAAATGTGATACGACCCCAGGACTGGCGCCAGAACCAAAGTAGAAAGAACGGCCACAGCCAGGTCTTTTTCGTTTCCATTCATTTTTTACGTGTTACTCGTTCTGGACTAGAGACTCCTCTCCCTGTCTTTTGGATGTGCTTTTCTTTCTTTCTCACCGCACGCACGCACCCCTGTCCTTCCCACTGAACAGCTCTTTCCAGTCCCAAGTTGTGTAGTCGTAAGATGCTTCGTTGCTTCGTACTTTCCCAGTTTACCACTGGAGCAAAACTCAACTCCACCCACCCCCGGCGGTTCCTTCCTTCGTCGACCCCCTCCCGTCTAACCTAAACTGGTTTCTTCCCTTTCCTTTGTTCTTTCCCGCTCTCCTGTTCTTTCTCCTCTTTTCTACTTCTGCTTTCCCTTTCTTTCGTTTCTTGATTTCTTGTTCTCTCGTCAATATTTCGTCTTCGGCCGATAGAACAACGGCAGATCACCACCCGCTCACACGCCGAAGACGACGGTGAAGTTGGAGTGCAGCTTCTTCTCCCTCTTTTCTCTGTGGAACTCTTTCTTCCTAACATCAAACAACTTGAATTCGGTTCGTGGAACAGGGCAGCAGAAGGCGGTCTGTTAGTGGAGATTTCTACAGAATCTGGAGAGTTTGTTCGATACGCAAGCAGCAGATGACACGAGTAAAGAAGCAACAGATTTAATATTGGGAGTTCACATCGACATACGGTACGACACAACTAGAATCACTTCTTAATTTTTGGCATAACATCTACCTCATTGGGTTTGGAACCGAGTTTGGAAACGATTCAATCCGCAATTGTGGTGCGTTGACTGTCGCGAAACTTCTTGTTTGCCCATAAGATAGATCAGACGAACAGTGGTCCAAGAGTTTGGTGATATTATCGAGGCGACTATCCTGGCGAATTTCTTCGCAACTACTTGCACCCCGATCAGCAAAATTTTCTCGCCATCTTTTTTTCATATTTTTGCTCTCGTCGACAAACTTCTACAAATCAGATTACCTACCTGGCGACTGAAAACCTAGTTTCGCCTCTTCCGACAAACCGAAACACAGGACCTTCTCATCGCCTCCTGTTCTTTTTTGCAGTTTAGCCTTCCCGTTTCCACCCCCCTCTTTCTTCATACCCGTTTGGTACAATTATCCAAGGCGCTGGACCGGCTCTCCCTTTGGTCTATTGTGTTCCCAGGAAACACTGTATCGGGTCTTTAAATACCGGTTTTTCGCTTTCCTGGATAGGTCGCTACAGATTTCTCGCAACCAAACCTCGCCATTTACCGTTCTAAGTATTCGCCGGTGAGCTGATGCTAATACATCATAAGCTTGGGTATCAAACTATCAGATTTCCTTAGAGTGATAATCAACATTTCACCAGGATGAGTTCTCCAGCACAGGGCGGCCCGTCGGCCCCTAAGGAGAAGAAAGGCGTAAGCAGCCGGATGTTGACGAGGATGAAGACAATTATGAAGAGAGCCGAGAAGCGCATGTCAATTTCTGGGCCTAGCAAGTCTGCTGCTGCCGCAGAGCCAGCGTATGTTATGTTCCAGTTCATTACTACTTAACTCTGGTTTGGTTTATTTATCATGCACCAATGTACTAACAAAGTCGATAGCGCTGCACCGGCTGCTGCTGCTGCATCGGCCGCTTCTGCTTCTGCGGAGGCTGCCGCCGCTAAGGGCAAGCAGCCCGCAGACGAGTATCCTGATGCCACCAAGGTCCCACGTATGCAGCTACACGAGGAGCGTGCTCGGAGACTTGGCGAGCGCTTCGGCCTTGAGATTAAGCCTAGCGAGTGGCACTCGACTGAGGGTGATGCTCTACGCGTCAACAAGCCCATCCGCATGCGTGTCCACCGCACTTGCCATCAATGCAACACTGATTTTGGTGCCTCCAAAGAGTGTGTCAAGTGCAAGCATATCCGCTGCAAGAAATGCGGCCGCTACCCGCCGAAGCGTACCGAAGCCGAAAAACAGGCCAGCCGCGAACGCCGTGCTGCCATTCTCAAGGAACAGAAGGAGAATGCTCCCATTGTTGCGGACTGGGATTTGACGAACAAACCCTTCACATTGACCAAGCCAGCCAAGAAGGGTGGCCAAGACCTTGTGTATAAGAAGCCTCGTCAACGCCTACGGCGAACGTGCTGCCAGTGCAGCAAGCTCTTTACTTCCGGCAATAAGACTTGCCAGTCATGCGGCCATGCGCGCTGTACAGACTGCCCGCGCGATCCGTACGTATCTCGTCTAACACATTTTGATTCTCTCCAGTTACTAATACCTCAAAACAGAGCCAAGAAGGAAAAATACCCTTACGGATACCCTGGCGATGAATTTGGTGCACAGTCCATTCCGCGGTACAAGTGCCACTTGTGCAAGACGAAATTCCCTCAAGAGTCGCCCGAAGGAACGGAATGCGCCAAATGTGCTCATCCTAGATGTGCTGATTGTCCGCGATTAAAGCCACAGCGCGTCGAACCAGAGCCCGACCCGGAGATTCTGAAATCTATAGAGACCCGGCTTTCTAAGTTGAAAGTCGGCTAACTTTACACTTGATTTTCCCCAACTACATCATTCACGCCGTTCACGTCACTCCGTTCCATCTACCATAGCACCCGCACGATCAAAAGCTGCAGACGACTTGAGAGATTACCGGTTCTTTCGGGAATGTAGGAGGATGGACGATACTTTTGGAAACACCGTTATCGACCACCTCCTAGAGTCTTAGAAAGACGATGGTTCACTATATGTTTTGGTGGAAAAATGGGAAATTGATTATGTCTTGCAGTCTTTTCATTGGTAGCGAGTGTTAGCAGGATAACGTTTAAGGATATCTCTTTAGTTTACTTCTTACGTATTAGTCTTTTATTGTCATGGTCTCTAATGCACATCTACTCAAACGAACCTAGGTATTTTCTTCATCCCTTGGGAAGACTGGTGTATTCAACTTCGCGTGTATATCCAAGAAACCCATGCTAGGTGCAAACACGTGAAATGCGGTCGAGAAAGGGAGTACTACGAAAGCGGAAAACAAAAGCAAGAAAGGATAAGACTGGTGCAAAAATGTAAAGAAAATAACAAGACTTAATACAAGGGATACAGATAAGCTCACAGTGATGATTTAGCTACGTGCACTCATTAGCCTAGAGACACCATGGTTATGTACAACAGGACGCTTCGCTGCACAAGCGACAGAGCAAGAAATACAGGCACCATAAGGCTGCACACTGTATTTTCTACGTCTGCTCCGTATTTTGATTTTGATTTTGATTTTGAGTATACTGCCCGAGTGTTGCGTAATGATTTTGATTCAGGCTGCATTCCTTTCAAAGGCCAAGCTAGCTCTCCCATAGGGATATATTAGTGCATATGTTGATATTATCTGCTGCGGCTAGAAAAGACAAAACGAAGAGAGGCCTATTTGCTTTCCAATCAAAAACCATACTAAGCACACGCAGAATCCAAGCGTGTTTAGAATCAGCGAGTTTCAAAAGGGATTGAAACACTACAAGAGCTTGTGAAAGGGTAGACTATTGGCTGTCCGGGGTGGCCTGTAGAAAAGCGTGAGAGACGTTTTTACGAAAATAGATTAAGCAGTCATCCTGTCGGTAAAGGGAAGAGTATAAAAAAGTGCCGAGAAACGAATGTTTTTCTTGGCGCGAATGCCATCAAGAAGATGAGGGTAATATCTGGTAAGTACACGCCCTTTTCTGGAAGCCAGAAAGACACCGAAAATGAGGCTCGTTAAACAACACCGTTACCCGACCAGATGGAAGTGGTTCCACAAAATAGCTTTTTTTAGTGTTTACAGGGCTCTCTTCGCGTCTTTTTCTTCTTAATGGCAACTGAATCACAGTGTTTCGCTAAATGTCTTGACGGATATCCGTTCGGTGTGGTCCTCAGACCACCGAAAGAAGACGAAAAAAAAGTAGCGTACGATGGATGAGACACGACTATTAACGCCTTGTCTCGATGATCCACTTTCTTGGATGATTGTCCCTCAGGGTCCAATCCTCCGCGCTGGGTCCATCATTCAAAGAAGAGGCAAAAACCCAATGTTTTGGGTCGGAGTGGATAGTCCAAGAGACAAAAAGGCGGGTCCCAACAGAACACATTGTTTCGACGATCCCACAGTATGATTAATGTTGCACACGCAATTTTGAAGAAAGTACCTGTATGCATTCTGTAGGGAGGAAGAGCAATTCACAAAATGGATGCATTCTTAGAATCTCCAAATGCAACTGAAAAGAAAACAACTCTCAAAATGAAAGGGCGTGGAAATGCCAAAAACAAAAAGACGGACCGATTTGTATTGCTTTTGACTCCTTTTCGTATACCTTGGCTTTTCGAATTGCCTTGTACATACTTCTTCAGCGTAGGGTACCGATTGCAACCGAGCCAACCCCAGCTGAAGACTGGTTGCATAAACGAGCCTGTGAAACGTCCTTGATATGGGTGATACGCCTGCTGGTACTGGGAGGCGGTGTGCTATGCAGAACATATCCCTGTCGAAATGACGAGAGAAAGGCCTGCATTTCAGCATCGGGAGTCGATCCAAAACCGGCGTTCTTTGTCTCGGTAACACTTAAGAGATCGTCAGCCGGAAATGCTATCCGAGAGAAGAAATACGCGGGGTGAAAGACTGCGTTGCACTCGACACCTCAGGCGAAAAGCTTGAAGTTGTACCACAACAAACACGAGACGGAGCAAAATAAAATGGTTTCGTATATTCCAGGACACTGAAGTGGTGTAGGCACAAAGAGCTTTCATGCCCGATACGGCGTCTGAAATAAGGCGAATCAAACATAATATGGTTCGCCCTGCCACGGAAGGTAATATAATAATAAAGGTAGTGGCATCTGGCGGTCGTATACGTGCGTGTGGAAGTCATGCCGGGGTATTTGACGACGAAAGAGTAGAAATCTGACCTTGAAGAGGGTGAGGAGAAGGAGTAATAAAACAAAATTGTGAAAAAAATAAATTTTTTATACCTTCATTTGCTTAATTGCTATTTGCTGCAAAAAAAACCGATATACATCGTACCTCCATTTCTTAAACAATTAACTTTCTGTCGTACTTTTCTTGTTACAAAAGACGAATCGTCTTATTTTGTCCTCTGTCTATCCCCCGCCGTCTCTGTGGGTTCAAAGCACTGACGCTTCCTTATCCTTTTCCTTTTTTTCCCTCGTCCGCGCGGCATCGTCGTCGTCGGACCCTAGAGTGCGCACAATCACACGGCCATTTTGGGCTACAATGTCGTCCATGTGCCGTGCAGCCTGTAGCGCTTCTGTGCGCACCTTGTCGCCAATACTGGCATCACCATCAATATTACCATCGGCGGACCCCAGTTCCTCGAGTCGCTTCTTCCAAAACCACCATCGGTTCATGTTCAAACCAGGCTGTCCACCGCTCGCAACATAAAGTGGGCCAGACGGTGTCGCCCGCAGCTCGGTCTCGTTGAGGCGGTTCCTGCGGAACGCGTCGCGGAAGACTTCTGTGCCGCCGAGCAAGATCCATTGGCTAGCGGTCTGCACCTGACCTTCAAAATACAGCAAGAGGCGCTTCACGTTTGCTTCCCCGTCCGTATGCTCCTCCTTTTTGGGCTCTTGTTCGAGCGCTTTCCCGATGCCCATGACGGCAAAGACGGTCCACTGAAGCAGGCCCTTTTCCATGATGCGGGCAGCAAAGGCATTGAGATTGACCCATTCCGATACTTGTTCCAGGTACTCGTCTTTGTTTAGTTCTTCGTCCTCGGGTTGCGGCTCTGTTTTCTCTTGTCAGAACGTGTGTCCACTACATGCTGTTCTACTAATTTAAAAGAGGAGGCTCACTAATCTAGGCTTCCCGCATAAAGGACGACAACATCGGAAGGTCCCGCCAGAGACGTTCTTCTCTCTACAGCGAAGAAGAAGCCACGTTAGCCATCCAGCAAAAATAGGCAAAAAAAGAAAGGCATTCCACATACCCCCCACAACTTCACTGTCGTCTTGGCGTGCGACCGCAGGCTCTCTAGAACAGCTACGAGCTCATCCTGGAGAGAGTTGTCGTAGGGCACGGCTTTCACAACGAGAATGACCGTCTCCCACAGTGCCATCAGATAGACCTCGCGGTCCTCGGTCATCATAGGATCGGGACACAGCTGCCGGATCTGCGTAGCCGCTGCGGCCGCGGCCGGCGACACGGTGGCGATGGCTGTCGTTATGGAAGCGGTGGTTGGTGTGACGGCGAAGGTTGTCACGTTAGCGGTCGTTGCCATGACTAGTATCGCTGCTGCCTGGGCGTCGTTGCTGTCAGTAGCTGGCGAGGAGTCGGCCGTGTCTTCCTTGGACGACTACCGCCGTGACACATCGAGTACCAAATTCGCAAAGATGGCTAGTATCTGTTTGTCGCGGTCCGACATTGTGTCATCCTCCATGGCCGCAAGCTTCTGGACAATCGACGCCGTAGCGTCTTCGGCGTCGCCAGGAGGAATGACAGCATCGTCAGAAGGGACGATGGCAGGCGCTGGAGACGAAGATGGAGACGAAGAAGCCATGTAAGCAAAGGAAAAGAAATATGTTGAGCTTCGTCGTTGACTTGTCTTTGCCAAAGCATTCGGAAGTCGACGCAGAAAAGAAAAAACACGAGAGGCTAGAGATGACGTTCGAAGAAAGGGTGCTGCTTGCCGGCGTTGACGAGGGAGAAGAGGGCGCAGCAACTTTGGACAAGGCCGGTGGCGGGAGACCATCATATATGTTTCGCTTGCCGCTGAGGCGTCGTGGTTGTTCGCAAGATTGCATAACATGAGGACTGGCGATATTGAGCTGTGTGGACAAAAAGCGACGTTGGGAAACAAGACTGGCCCAGCTAGTTCAGATGGGTCGCTCCGTGTGTTCCGTGTAGTGGGGGTAAGCCTAATATTTTTGTACAGTACGAATGCCCAACCTCCCTGCCCATGACTCCCATCGGATCATCGGTCAAGCTGACGCGAACAGTCAGGTGCTTGGGGCACCGACGCAAATGGGACGGGGTCGAGGCTACCCGAAGGCCCACAGAAACCAGGAGAGAAACAACATCACGGCGCCGAGTCCCTGGCAAGAGTTTCCTCTCCTGCCAAACACCACAACACCCTGGGCCTACGGCCAACCTCCTGGCCCCGCCCGCGCCATCTACAACGAGACGAACCGTGGTGCCTTGTACAACGTGGTGTATCATGACCCAGCAAGGCCAAAGCATATGGATTTTAGTGAGGCCATCCTGAAATAAAGACCAAGAAGTAGGCAGTAAGCGTGGCAGCTGGAATGTCAAGTTTTTTTATTTTCTGCTTTTTGTCCTCTTTGTTTGGATCTGCTTTGTTTTGTTCTGTTCCGTTCTCTTTTTGGCTTATTTTGCTTTACTTCTGCTTTTGGTTATATCTTATATTAAACCCTCGTCAACGAAAAACCCCTTTAAAGTGAACCAAAAATATACCTAGGTTAGATTGTTATCATAACGCGAATATACTACTAAAAAGTGCCACATTTGACTACCATCTCTTTGTTCTTTTCAGACTTTTTATCCTGCCTCTCCACTTGGCCTCATCATGGCCATCTGACGGGGTAGGTGTGTGTCTAAGTGTTGGTAGCCATTTACTAATCAATAGCATATTACATTCAAGAATTTTAGCCAAGTGATCGGATCCACAAGTTTACGAGAGACCGTGACCAAAAGGACTCACTTCTAGTGAGTACACGTTGACAGTGAGAATGGTCTCTGATATTTCAAGGAGAGATGTTGTCTAACCGGGTAGGCGCCTCTCGTATGATGTTATGTTATTGTGGCAGGTAGGTGCTCTCGTGGGGCAATAAACGGGTCGGTCCGTTGGATTGTAGGTGGTGAATTTCTCAACGGTGGCATCACTGCTAAGGCGTACTCCCGACGATGCCGTTCTCTGGTTCTTGTGGCACTTTATTTTTAACAGACCTGAGATAAATGCAACCAGTACATCTCTCCCATATCTTATATGAACTTACGGACAACCCACACCATCTCCTTTAAGGTGTTTTCATGAGGAATTTCATGGAGTAAACTGACTTGTCCGCACTGTTCAATCTCGGTGTACGCAATGGGTGGTGCTTCGAAAAAAAATTAACTGTACATACCTTTAAACACGTAAATCGGGTTATGCTGTGCCTCCAACGTGCAGAATCTGGTGTCACGCTTTCCCCGACATGTCCTATTTTCAAACACTGAGATAAATCAAAATGGTTGTATTGTGAAAGATGACATTACTTCTACCAAGTCGAAAATTCCAACCTTACATCCACCTTTAGAGCAGACGACAAATACGAAAGAGGTATTAGAATGGCGCACCGCGAAGATGATCTACATCTGCCCGTTGTTCACCATCTCGCCGATCAAAAACAAAGTTGCATATCATGTACGGACAAGAGCAAATCGATGTAGAGGTTTGTCCTACATCTTCAATATGCAGGTCGTCGACGTGTAAGAAATATTCAGTCGTCTACTATTATCCGTATCCCACAGCTTACGAACGCGCTGCAAAGGAGAAGCGTAGAAAACGTCTTTATTACCCCCATGTGGGTGAAAAAAATAGTCATAAAACGGGATGAGAATCCATTATTTTCATTCCTAACTTCATTACGTACACATTCGCGAATACAATACATACAAACATATGATAGAACCAGCTCGACAAAACGTATCCAGTAAACAAAACCAAAAAAAAAACCAAAAAAAACACTCTAATCTTTTTCTGCCTACGTCAGGCTCAGCCTCGACTCGCCCAGTATCACCATAGCTCGCTCCCATGAAAACTGAGCAAACGCACAGGGACGGTCGTCAACGGGTCTTACTCGAGGAGGTCATGGAGAAGGTCGATGTCGGCATAGTCAAAGTCCAGGTCGAGGTCGAGATCGACATCGATGTCGACGACATCGTCTTACGTTTTGTATTGGGGGATGAAGTGGTTGTGGTTAGCTGAGCCAAATTTGGCGACGCGCTAAACCAGAAAGAAGAAACAGCACATTCGCGAATACAAAAAAAAAGAAAGAAAGAAAGAAACTCTACGTAAACTGATATATGAGTGATCAAATTGTACTTTGTAGAGCATTGTAAATGGGTCATTGAAAGTAGAATTTGGGAATTGTTTTATATACCCTAGAAAAGTATTTGTCCTGTATAAGATACGCGAATGCTGTGCCTCTTCAAGTGTGAACCGTGGATTACCCCCTCTCTACAGTCCGGCCTCGTACACTCCTTCGATCGCTGGCAGTGGCACGCTGATTGCGTTCCCAATCGTCGCCGCTCGCTGTGCCCGCTGGCCGCCATACATAAAGCCGCCCACCTTCTGCCGCCGGTTCAGCGCCGACGCCATCATGTTGGGATCGCCGCCGTCACCGCCTGGCCACGGTAGCCCCGATGCCGCCCGTGCCAGGAATGGCGGGTTCTGTAGATTCGCGGCTAACCGAGTCGACGCGTAGAACCGTCCGTGCACCTCGCCCTCTGCTCGGTCGCCATGGCGCTCCTTCAGGTGCCAGTACCACTGCTGAGAAGGAGCGCCAGCAGACGCAGGTGACGGCCGGTTGCGGTCGGCGAGCTCGTCCGCGAAGACCTGACCCTCTGGCAATGGTTCGCCGCTAACCCGGCCACCCGCTCCCACCATCGCCGTCGTCTGCATCAGACAGTATACATCGCCAATAAACCGCAAGACGTTGTGGTCTGTCAGGATCAGGCTTACGCGCATAATATCAACGCCGTTGCTGGCGTCGCTGCCGTTGATGATGCCGATGCCATTGGCGCTGGGCACAGCGCCGTGACCATTTCCGCTCCGCGCGTCCACCCGGATGGCGTCCCCGGCCACAATCAACTCAGCACCTAGGAACACACCGCCGTAGGTGCACTGGGTGGGGGACACCTTTGGCTGAGCATTGAAAAGAGAAAAGCACGCGTTGATCTGGTTGGCCGCGGCCTTGGACGCCTCCAGCGCGATCGCGGCAGTATCGTAGCGCGCTGGCAGTGGTGGCGGCTGCTGCTGCTGCTGCTGCTGGTAGGCTTGGGCCTCACGCACCAGCGCTAGCCAGTTCACCTGGTCATAAGACATGTCTTGGAAGCCCTCGCGCATCCCGGGGACGCTGAATGACAGGAACGGCCGCAAATCGCTCCCATTGAGTGTGAGGTCCGGTGGGTGTAGGTCGGTCACGCCAAGCGGCGCCACCTTGATGGTCGTTCCTGGAGGCGGCTCTGTCGTACTAGCAGATACAGGCGCAAGGACACTGGGACTAGCGATATGCAAGATGATCCCCAGCCGCCATGCGCCACGGGATGGGTTCGTAATGTGCTGATACCAGACAAGCTCCCAAGGGCGGAACAGGTCCGAGCTGCCGCCGGTGGGAAGGGAGACAGCCGCTCTAGGCGCTGCCTGTACGTTAGGTTGAGGTGCAGGCGTCGTGGAAGCGGCAGACACAGCAGGAGCAGCTGTAGAAGTGACAGAAGTGGTGGCAGGAGTGGAAGTGACGGGAGAAGAAGTGGCTGTTGCTGCTGGAGGAAGTATGGGTGTAGGAACTGGTGTTACTGTGGGTGGCTTGGGCGATGCCTTGGCCACGGCTGCTGTGGTGCCGACGGCCGGCGTCACTGGCGCTGCTGCCGCCGCCGCCTGCTGGCTCTCGCTCACCATCCGTACGCATAGCCTGCACGAGCAGTCGCTGCGCGATGTCGACGCGCTGAGCAGCCATAGAATGTGCAGGGCGAGCTCGGCGGGGCTGCGGAACACCGCAATGGGGCCTAGAGGGTGCCCAAACACAAACGGCTCCTCACGCTCGCGTCCCTTGTGTGGTCGAATATGCAGAGAGTAACCCTGGGGCAGGCGGACCAAGTAGTGGGCCGGGTCCGGATTGTTGCCGGCACCGCTGCTGCCAACCCCAAGATTGTACTTGATGGCTTTGCCGAGCTTGACTGTCCACGACCGAACAAAATCGTGACTGTCCTCAAGGGCGTCGCCGATGGGCATGGCGCTGCGGCTGGCGTCATTGATCTGCTGCGTCGAGTAGCCAACGCCGTCAGAACGTGCGATGAGAATCTCGCGGTAGGTCTGCAGGTGCGCAGACGAAGAGGTGCTTCCTGTCAATTGATGGCTAGCAGCATGGCCGATGGAGGTGCCATTGCTAGTCTTCAGCTTTGACGTTCCCGACAGAGAGGACGAGGAGGATGTCTTGGCCATTGGCGTTGCGCCGACTCCTGTTGGCGTTGTTTTGGTAACGGGTCGGCCAGGTCCCGCCTTGGCGGAAGCTTTTGATGTAGACATGAAGGGCGATATGACAGGGAAAATTATATGAAAGGAAGGGAGTAACAGACGATGACGAGTAGCTTTCCTCTTAAAAGACACACTTGACGAGCACAGGCCCGCCTATGCCTTTCTCAAATCAGGCGTCTCGAGACGTGTAGTATCTCTTAGTATCTGTCGGTGACGTTCTCACAGTGCCCCAGCAATAACCTTCAGAGATATTCACCCAATAAAAATGAGAAATGTCTCGTTTTGGTATCTGTTAATGCTGTTTTTGCCCCGGCTTCTTGAGTCTGGATAGAAGGGTAGTGTGCTTCCCAAGCTTAAGACGTTGGCAAAAGCGGTATAGCTGATTCGCCACAGTCCTAATATTGCATATCGAAGTAATTGCTCCTGTAATATAAATGAAGTAGACTGACACTTGACAGATCAAATTTGCTTCGAATTGGACTAGATGGGCTGTTTGAAGACGAGGCTCAAGTGAAGTGGTTGCTGAGAGATGACTTGGCAGCTGCTATTTTGTGGTTTGTTACGAAATTTGGAAATATGGCGAAGGATCGATTAGTCATCAAGTCACAACGGCTACCATCGCCAGGGACAGCCTCGTAACATTTGACAATTACAGAGTAGCAAAATCCTTCTTTTGTGCTTCTGGCCTCATTTTCTACCGCTTCACGTCCGTCACAATAATTTAAGTCAATCTTTATATTTTTCAAAGGTTTTTTTTTTTCGCTTTTAGTCTATATGTAGTGAATTTCCCTCCTCGTTATATGTGCGATAAAGAAAAATACCATACATCGAAGGGTGTAAAAAAACAAAGAGGTTGGGGCCATTACTGGGGAAGTTGATGCGTTGCTGTAATCAAAAAAAGGAAAGGCTAGAAAGGGGACATATGAGGAGGGGGTTCCAAAACCGTCAAATAAAAACGACACCATGTTAGAAAAATGAAGCATGAGGCCGAAGGGGGTATTCGTGATGCGCTATCGAACCAGTGACCAGGTGGACACCTTCTTCCCACAATTACGACTTCTGGAAGAACCAACTCGATCTCTTATTCTCGTTGGACTGCAGATTCGCGACCGTGGGGTTGGCCGGTGCACCGCCATCAGCACCACCGCCGCCCCGCAGGGGCTTGGCAATGCGGCTGCCGGCGAAGCTGAAGCCACCAGCGGCATTCGTGGGCGATCCCAGGCCGCGCGTGCTACCGGCCTTGGCAGCCTCGAGGCGCTCCTTGACAGCGGCCAACTGGACCTCAAACCTGAGAACAAAGGTGTCAGTAAGAGATACGAAGATAGCCAGAATGGGAACGGATAGAAAAGAAGAGAGTGGTGGGTGAGGGGTGGGGAAAGAGGAAAAGGCTTACTTATGGTTGGCTTGTGCCATCTTCTCCTGGCTGTCTTGCAGGAGGCTCTCGAGGCTTTGGATGCGCTCGTTGCGGGCAATCAGCTTGCGCTCGGCGATGGCAACCTCCTTCTTGAGGGCCGAGTTCTGCTCGACCAGCTGCCGCTGCACGTGCGTCAGCTGCTCCAGGTTGCGCTCGAGGAACGCCATCTTCTTCTGCTGGGCGCGGTTGTTGCTCGACCGCAGCACATTGTTGTACTGCTCGCGGGTCTCATCGAGCGAGATTTCGAGCTCGACCACGCGCTCGCAGCGGTTCTGCAGGTCGCGCATCAGGCTCTTCTTCATGGCGTCAAAGTCAGCCATCTGTTGCGCCACCGTCTTGCCGTTGGCGACGACCGCGGCAGCGCCTCCGTTGCTGGATGCGCCACCCGCGGAGGCCTTGAGCTGTCGCTGCAGATCCTCGATGACGACCCGCATCCGCTCGTTCTCGCTCGCCTTGCGGTTCACATCCGCCCGCAGCTCCTCCACTAGCGCCTGCTGCGCCGCCTGGCGGTCCGCGAGCGACTTCTCCAGCCGCGACCGCAGCTCTTCAGCGTCTTCTGGTCCAAGGTTTTGCGCTAGGAGGTCATCGTACTCCTGCTGCAGAGCCTCGAGGCGGGCTTCAAGCTCGCGGCGCCGCCGAATCTCTGACTCGCTTGACTGTGCGCTGTACGCCGACAGCTCGGCTTGCCGCACCACACCCTGTGTCTCTACGAGCTTCGCCCGCAGTGCCATCAGGTCGTCCGGCGGCACGACGTCGCCAGAGCTGCTGAGCTCATGCAGTGCGTCGAGGGATGCGATGGCGTCTGCAATGGTCTTCTCCTGGTCGCTGAACACGTCGGTGGCGCCGCCCAGGTCGAAGCCGGCCATCATCTGGGCCATCTTCTCCGCCTTCTTCTTCTCCTTTTCGTCCAACACCGCGCTCGTCTCCTTAGCGCTCATCTTGACGTCGAGAAGCTGCTGCTTCAGGTCGTCTAGCTCTGTCGTCAGCTCCGAGTTGGCCTCCTTGAGAGCGTCCATGGTGATCTGGGCTTCCTTGCCCTCAAACGTCAGCCGCTCGAATTGCATCTTGAACTCGTTGACCTCACTTGTGAGCCGCTCATTGTCCTTGCCCAGTTTGCTGTCGTGTTCCTTAACCAGCTGGAGCTCATCTTTGGCCTCGCGCAGCTGCTTCTCTGCTGATTCCACTTGGTTCTCCTTGTCGGCAATCTGGTCCTGCAGTTCGTTCTCGCGCCGCAGAAACTCTTCCCGCTCGTCTTTATCCATAGGTAAAGATGGGGTGCCAGCCCGCTCTGATATGGCTGGTGTCTCGGATCGACTCTCTGGCACGAGCCTTGATGGTGTGGACGGCCGCGGGGGAGCGGCAGCAGCTGAACTTCGTGCAGCAGCGCCGGCGCCAGACGACGAGTTGCCGCCATCCTGCGAAAGAAATTGTATCCATTTGTCCTTGGGTACCGACTCGCCCGAGCGCCACAGCTGCACTTCGCCCTCGAGGTTGCCGATGTAGTTTTCGAACGTCGTGATCTGGGTTCTGGCCTTGCCCAGGAGCATCTTGAGCTCGGCCGGGCTGAGCTCGGCGTTGACTTTCGCCTTGTTCTTGATGGACTTGGCGCGCATGCCGAACCGTAGCGTGCTGAGTGTTTCGGCGTCATTGTAGGAGCTGGGTGAGCAATTGATGATGAGTGTGGTGCGGCTGTTGCCGCCCAAACTCTCTTGCAGGATACGAGTGAGCTTAGAGTCGCGGTAGGGGATGTGAGAGGATTTGCCGTCGGTAAGAGCGTTGATGACCATGCCGAGGGCGCTCAAGCTCTTGTTGATCTTCTTGGCTTCCTCGAGGGTCTGACCGCTGGCGCCGGTCTTGCCAACCTTTTCGGAACCTGCCAAATCGACGAGGAAAAGCTGACCGCTCTTTGCCGAGCCCGTCTCGACGTTCTTTTGCGTGATGGTGATGACGAAAATCGAATGTGAGCGTGACGACTCTTGGTTCATATTGGTAGCAGCCACGGCACGCGCGTTGCCGCCACGCCGCATGACCTCGTAGACCTCCTGGACACTGGAGACGTAGATCTCTAACAGGCCCTTGACGTAGACGCCCCGGTTCTTCTCTTCGTGCACAGGCAGATTGTCGTTCTGTGGCGCCATCAAATCGCGGATGCGCTCCATGTAGATTTCCATGTAGCTTACGCGGACGGTATACTCAATGGTGGCTGGGCTGGCAAGGATGCTCGCGAAGATCTGTTCGACGATGCGGGGAATCACGCCCCGGCCTTCGAGATCGTCTATGCTGGTGCCCATCATGGTATAAGACTTGCCGGCACCAGTCTGGCCGTAGGCAAAGACGGTGCCGTTGTAGCCGTTGAGGATATCGTCTACGGTAGATTTGATAGAGTAGTCGAAGATGTCGGATTGTTTGCAAGACATGTCAAAAACGCGGTCAAATGTGAAGGAGCCCTGCGCCTCTTTTGACTGATGCGTCATGTCGTGTTAGCCTCAAGTGTCGCTCAGAACTTGCCCTGCCGGCAGCGGGGCCGCTTCTTAGAAATATACGTACATCAATAGAGCAGGTGTCATCGCCTTCAAATCGCACTATCGGCTGACCGCCAGACTCATTCTCGATGCGGTTCTGCGGCCGAAAGCGGGCGACGACCTTGATACTATTTGCGGAAGACATGATGATGAGAGTAGCGACAAAGAAGCGGTGGGTGTCTTGGGAGTCGTCGAATCCACGTCGCGGCTGCCGCGATCATCCACGTTCGGGTTTTTGCGGACTCGGCCGCCGCAAGTTGGAAGAGTCAAACGGCTGAGAGATAGAATGCCGAATAGAGTGTCAACGGCGTGGTGGTGATGCCAGATGCAAAGAGAAAGTCGTTTGCTAGTACGGGGCTCTTCTGAAACGAAACCTGGAGAAGGAGGGAAATGACGAAAATGACGAAACAGGCGGAAAAAAGAGAAGAGAAAAACTAAGATGGAAAAGGAGGCCCAACAGTAGAAATGAAGAGAGCAACGCAAAAGCCGGCACAGCAATGACGCTACTGCTGCATCCAATAGTGCAACAACAAATAAAGAATGACTGGCATGGAACCAGGTGGAGGAGAGAAGGAGGCGTCGCGATTGTGGGATGAAGATAATCAATTTGGGGGGGGGGGGGGGGGGGTCCTTGTTGACTTGGCCGATCGACCTTCATCTGTGTCGCGTCTACGCATATTATTATTACGCTGTCTAACAGAATGACAGGTTTATAGTGTACTCTATACTGGTTTATTTACACACATGCATTTAAACAGAAATTATTTACTTATATCGAGATACATTATCGATTAGCGCTAGTGCCTGGCTAGGAACAACTAATAGTTAATATATACTTAGTTAGTTGCCACTCTCCCACTGTAGCAGTTGTAAGAAGCCGGCCCCTGTTTCCATTTGCGTGGACGAGTCGAGAAGTCGAAGCGGTGACGCGCTAAAAACGTTCATTTGCAGCATTTCCTCACGTGCTCCAACTGAAAATACAGCCTCAGTGCATGCCGTGTCACCTCGTACACCTGCAGGAACGGATCTTCCGTTTTCTCTGCACGGGATGCTTCGAGCTTCTCAAGAATACAAGTTGCTCCCCAGAAAGGACTGTTCACCAGTGTTTCATAGGTGGAGCACGCAGTGCCGAAGGAGTACTTGGCGTAGCTTACATGATGCATTTATATGACATGGACTGCTCTTCGTGCGCTGTAAAATATGCTATAATAGCATTTAGACATATCGGTTAGGAGAGAACCATCCGCAGAATACAGGAATATGAACAGGTATGCAACTAGTAGATGAAAAGCCTAGCTAATCCGATGTATTCGAAAGTCTCTAAAAACATACTGAAACCTAGCTGCCCAAATTTCTCTCGGCTTGTCCTTCCTTCGTGTGCGCTTCGCACCAGCACCAAGATTTGCGGCTACATAGCGGCCGTGGACCCGAGAAGGAAAGGTCGGCTTCCAAAATGCGTCAAAGAAGAGAGGACGGGAGTTGTTCTTCCTCTTGCGAGGTCTCCTCCCGGCCATGTTGCGCCTGCAGCGCAGTCACAATAGACCAGACCAAATGCCCTATGAACGCCGAGACGTAGAGTAAAAAGCAGAAGCAACATAATCGCCTGACATGCCCAGCCCTTCCACTCTTCCTCCATTGTCTCTTCCTATCCCCGCGTGGGTCGGCTTGTGGTATATGTATAAATTAGAAAAAGGAGCGGCGCAAAAAAATGCTGAAACCACTCCAATATGCCCTCTCAGAACGCATCCAAAAAAAAAAAAAATTGTAGCAGCTGCACGAATGCACTGCACAAACACACAAGACGCAAAGACGAAAGCCTTTCAGCCCGTATGGTATCACAGAAAACCACCCTCCACTCCTCTCTTGCACCTGTCTTATGATGTGCGCTCTCAGTCTTCCCAGCTTTTTTCTACTGTCTCCCTGACTCTCTTGTGGTACTCCTTGCGGTTGTCCTTGTATAGGTTTGAAGCCTCGACGTTTGCCGGCGAGCTCGTGTTGGGATCATTTAAGAGACTCTGAATACTTGTCAAGACGGCCGCCACATCGTAAGTTGGACTCCATCGATTCTGAAGAATGTCCAAACACAACTCCCCCGTCCCGTACACGTTGGGATGAAACATGCTGCTGAGGAACTTGACCGAAGGCGGCTTGTTAGGATATTGTTCGTCAAACGTCATGACCAAGCGGAAAGTGCCATCTTCAAACGGTGTGTCGGCAGGGCCGATAATGACAGCATTCCTTTTAAATTCCTATCGTTAACTATTGGGCTCTGGCGGTGGCTTCGGAACCCAATGCGGATGGTTTCTCAGATACTCACCATGTCATGACATTGTCGGGAATGGGTGATGCGGAGACACCAGCTGGGGGGTCTGTTTGCATGCGCTGAAACCACGAAGAAAATTAAGCGTTAGTCTATGGAAGCACACGACACCGTCTTATCAGAGCATTCAGCTGGACATTGCGTCGTTCTCCACTCACCTTGAAATCACGCATCAAACGGCGTCGTGCAGCAGTAGACATGATGAAAGAAAGCAAATATCGAGAGCCCAAGATGAGGTCTTTGTTTGCGCGACTTGTATGGGGAGACAGACACGCTAAGCCAACGTTTGTTGGGGATGGCGTCGGGCAATGGCCGGTAAGAGGAGCAGATAGAGGAGATCAGTAAACGAGGGGGATGATGAGCCGTAACAATCAATGCGACAGACGGCTTCAAAAGCTGATGAAGGAGATTACATGAAATGCCGGAATCTGATGATGGAACAGTGCTCTAGAAGAGAAGAGGACCGGAAAACAAAATGTAGAGAACCTAAAGTAGTGATGGACATCCAGAGGAAGGGAAGAGAAAGAGAAAGAGAAAGAGAGGCGAATGAGCCATAGAATAGTTTGGTTCGCAAGTAGCGTCGAAAACAATGGATGGGCACCCAACCAAACCAAGTCCCGGATTAGCAATTCATTTCCAATAAGTCGCACGTGACAGTACTGCTGGTATCGCTGCCCAGGCCTTAATATTTCTTATCGCATTATTGCATTGACCCCGCCACAGAGGGCCAGGCTGGCCGCCACAGATGCTCACGGCACTTTCAAAGAATCTTCGCCGCTCAGGAATGCCGCCATGCTGCGCGAGTACGAGTAGGTCCTTATTATGAAGGTGATAACCACTGAGGAAACGGTGGTCATTTCCCAAACTGAAATTCGGCCACGTCAGATTAGTGATCTCTTTATATCTTTGCCGCAAACTACGTCCATTAGTCCGTCCGACGCCAATACACTGAGAATTTCGGACAAAATCCCACTATGTAAGAGCGAAAACAAGTCGCCTTCTCGGCTAGCAACGGGGCGAGCATGTGCTGTCTTGCTGCGGAGATTGGTAGCGATCGCTCCCCACAAACAGCCGTAGTCTAACCTACACTACGGCATTCCTCGCATCCGTAAACCGCCAAAACCGAGGCAATTGAATGGGGAAGGTCGCTGGATTGTATTTCAGGACCGCACCTCCTTTGCGTTTCTTTCCTCTCTTCTTTAGTTTTTCAGTGCACTTTGTTTCGCTCACACCTCCTCACCCATTTCAGAACAAGATGACACTCCAAACAGTACGGCCTTCGATAGTCCGCTGCTGCAGGACAGCAGCTGCGGCACGGCGATTTTCTGTACAATCGGCCCTCCGCCGGGAAATCCAAGATGCGTACATTCTGAGTGCTTCTAGAACGCCAACAGCAAAGGTAGGTTCCTTCGGCTTCTGATTTCGCGGTTACATAGAATTTTGGGGGGGGGGAAGAGGAGGGGGGCTTAAAGCTCTTTGCTAACTCGTCTAGTTCAATGGTGCATTTGTCAATGTTTCTGCGCCGAAGCTAGGCGCCGTAGCTATCAAGTCCGCGATTGAGAAATCCGGTGTACCTATATCCAAGATCACGGACGTCTATTTTGGCAATGTGATTCAAGCGTCAGTCGGCCAGTCTCCTGCGCGGCAGGCGGCCATCTTTGCGGGTCTACCGACGTCGGTGGAGGCTACGACCGTAAACAAGGTGTGCGCCTCGGGCCTCAAGGCTGTGGCGTTGGCCGCACAGAACATTCAGCTGGGATTGAGCGAGGCCCAAGTGGCTGGCGGGATGGAGAGCATGTCGCAGGTACCATACTACATTCCGCGGGCGAGCGGCCTGCCCGCTTTCGGCAATGTGCAGATGGAAGACGGCTTGCTCAAGGATGGTTTAATGGACGCCTACCACAAGCACCACATGGGCATCTGCGCGGAGCACACGGCTAAGAACTACAAGGTTACGCGCGAAGACCAAGACGCATACGCCATCCTGTCCTACCAGCGCGCGCAGGCGGCATGGAAGGCGAAGGCGTTTGCGGACGAGATCGCGCCAGTCACCGTTACTGACAAGCGCAAGAAGGAGACTGTCATCGACACAGACGAGGGGTTCCTCGACGTGAACTTCGAGAAGCTGACCACGCTGAAGCCCGCATTCGTGCGCGACGGCACAGGAACTGTCACAGCCGCTAACTCGTCCACGCTCAATGACGGCGCGTCGGCGCTCGTGCTCGGCAGCGCAGCTGTGGCGCGGGAATACGCCAACGGCGGCAAATCGCGCGTTCTTGCACGTATCGTCAGTTCTGCCGATGCCGCTGTCGACCCCATCGACTTTCCCATTGCTCCATCCAAGGCAGTGCCGATCGCGTTGGAGCGGGCCGGTATCACCAAGGACCAGGTGGCCGTGTGGGAGTTCAACGAGGCATTTGCGGCCGTGATAACGGCCAACGAGAAGATCCTGGGACTTGAGGGTGCAAAGGTGAACCCTCTAGGCGGCGCCGTCTCGCTCGGTCACGCGCTTGGCAGCTCGGGCTCGCGAATCCTGGTGACGCTGCTTCATCAGCTCAAGCCGGGCGAGTACGGTGTGGCTGCCATCTGCAATGGTGGCGGAGCCGCAACGGCTATGGTAGTGCAGCGGATAGAGTCTGTATAGTGATAAGACAGAAAGCAGTGGAGGGTATGGTGGCGGATTTCGAAGGAAGGATGGAGAAAATCGGGCGTCAAAAAAGAGTTACATGTCTATAATGACAGCTAGTGATTGGATAGAATTGGCACTGTAAGCCAAGCAGGCAATGAAAAAAATAGATGCTTTGCACTGAGTTGTACCAACCATTCGGTAGAATGGTTTACGGCGCTTAGCCATCCAACACGAGTGGTCAACTGGATGTGAGTAAAGTGAGCTCTTTGCGTCTGGTATCGCCCCTTTCGAGACGGCCCTTCTCTAGTTTGAGCCCTGTTTTATCAGTTTTTCCAGGATACCTAGTTAGAAAACCCACTGCCTGAAACGCGGAACGCGAGCGGTCCAGTCTATTTCCCACCAACGACAGCTGTTAACGTGCAAGGACCTTTGCCATCCCAAGTATGGAGTATTAACATAGCACAACGTAAGCAGACCTAGCGAGCTGCTGAGCTTTGGGGCGGGGAAAGAGACGGGGGCTGAGACTGCTACCACTAGGCTGGCGCCTATATATAAGTGTAGATGGAGGAAGTATCAAAGATTTTGACACTTTCGAGAGAACACGAAATAGATGCTGATGATGAAAGGACGGAAAAGGAGAGTGCCAACAAAAAGAGAAGACAAAGATAGAGAGACGACGGGCTTTCCAGGAGATACTATACACTGAGAGACAGTTGAAGAATTGAATTTGCCGTTTCCACGAGTTAGCGGACTGGTCACAGAATGCGTAACTTATAAGACATTTGTTATCAATAGCGTCTACGACACTAAGCACAATCGACGACCAAGATGGTGGGGAGACACGGCAGAGCGCGACTAATGAAGAAAGAAAAAGTAGCAAGCAATTCCTGATATATTTTTTGCATTTGAGATATCATCATATCATCCATTTTGTTTGCATCGCCTAGGCCTGGTCGTGGATTGGTCGATACACGTGGTCTTCACTAGAGACACCACCGCTGTCGGTGTTGTTTGAGTACATCGCTGGCCCCTCGGCTCAAGAATATACAACGCCTAGGTGTTAGTTAGACTGGGAGAGATGTCGGAAGAGAAGGGAGTCTGGTTCAAGAGAAGATATGCAACGTATACCCGTAAGGGACGACGAGCATGCAAAGAAGATGACGACAATCTTCGAAAGAAAAAAAAAAATACTCTGCACCTTAACACGTTCGAGTACTTGCAAACGGGCACACTTTATAGCTACAAGGTGCTTCTAAATGCAGGAGCAATTCACAGGATGTACTCGTATAAGACTAAAAAGTGGAGGAAGGCGTGAACTGGCTCCTAATTAGTGGTATATTACCCAATCCATTGCTTCAGGCTCCAGCTCCTCCCCCGGTCGTAGTTTCTAGACTCGCCAGCGTCGTGTTTTGGTTTTAGTAGCATTACTGCCCATTCCCTTTCCCTCCTTCTTCGTCTCGCAGGCCGCCCCTCCTTCCCAGTTTGTGACAACCGTTTCCCGCCCGCCAAGCAAAATCCATCTCTGACCGACAAGGAATCCCCTTTTTTTCCAATTTATGAACATTCTGTTTTGTGCCGTCGTTCGTGGTTTCTCATTTTGCTCTCTCTGTTTCTGCTGCTTTGATCGCTCCTTCTTCAACTTTCCCGCTCACTGCCCACTTGCCAGTCGACGATTTCATCGACTAGTTTAGGTCTTCCTTCTGTCCCTCTTGTTGGCCTCCCCCTCTCCTTCCCGAGCCACCTCGTCACACTTTCGTTCTTCTCGGCCTCATATTCCTCACACCCTTGTCCTCTCGCCCGCCATGGCCGACCCCTTCGCGCCCCGCTCCATGAAGCGGAAGAACGTTAAAGGTCTGGCCCTGACGCCCGCTGCGCCGAAGCCTCCACCGACTGCCGAGACGGCCGTGAGCCGAGGAGACGACCAGACAGCGCAGCTCGAGATTGGCATTGAGTATAACCTCGACCTACGTCCAGAAGACATCGAGTTTATCAAAGAGCTGGGTTCCGGCAATGGTGGCACGGTCAGCAAAGTCAAGCATCTCCCAACCAATACGACCATTGCGCGCAAGGTGTGTTTCCCCTACTCTACAGTGCATGTCGACTCATGTCCGCGTCATCTCCTTTACCTGTTTTACTTCGATTTCTGGCTTCTAATGCGGATGCTTCTTAGGTTATCCATGTCGAGGCGAAGCGGGAGATGCGCAAGCGCATTGTGCGAGAACTGCAGATTATGCGCCATTGCCATTCCGAATACATCGTGACATTCTACGGCTCTTTCCTCAACGACAACAACGACGTAATTATGTGTATGGAGTACATGGACGTTGGGTAGGTTGAAACTAGTCGCAGGAAGTTCGCGGTGGACGTGTTGAAAAGCACAAAGTCAAACGAGGAAGCTGTACCAGTGCCAGCAAGATGCACAGAAGAGTGTTTTATTTGGCGAGGAAGATGCTAGTACTGACTAAGTACCTTCTCGCAGCTCCCTCGACCGTATATCCCGCGTGTTCGGTCCCGTCCGGGTTGATGTTCTGGGAAAGATTGCAGAAGCCACACTTGGCGGGTTAACCTATCTTTACGTCAAGCACCATATTATGCACCGTGACATCAAGCCGTCCAACATCCTCGTCAACTCTCGTGGGTTGATTAAGCTGTGCGACTTCGGCGTCTCTGGCGAGTTGATCAATTCCATTGCGGACACTTTCGTTGGCACGTCAACATACATGGCACCGGAGCGTATCCAAGGCGAGCGTTACACAGTCAAATCGGACGTGTGGAGTTTTGGCCTCACCATCATGGAGCTGGCTATTGGCAAATTTCCTTTTGCTGCAAGTGAGCAGCTGTCGGACGCTGAGAGCGCTCCTGCCGGCATTCTTGACCTTCTGCAGCAGATTGTCCACGAACCCGCACCCCGCTTGCCCAAGAGTGATGCTTTCCCGTCGATCCTGGACGACATGATCCAGAAGTGTTTGTTCAAGAACCCAGACGAGCGGCCAACGCCTCAAGAGCTGTTTGTTAGTTTGGGCCACAACGCTATCAGCTCACCCCTTTCTGTCTACTGACACACCTCTTTTCACATAGGAACGCGACCCGTTTGTGCAAGCGGCCAAGAGAACTCCTGTTGACCTGCGCGAGTGGGCAGTAGGTTTGATGGAGAGGGACAACCGCAAGTCCCATTTGGCGCCGCAGCTGTCGCCGGCCACGCAGGAGCTGCTTCGCTCCACTGATTCGCCGACGTTCCACGGCGATGACCGAACGTTGCAGACACCGACATCAGGTGAGATCCCTATTGTAGGCGATATTTTGTCACCTCGTGACCAACATGGCATCAGCCTTCCGAATCGGTCCCCTACGCGGGCCGTTGGACCCGGGAACGGCCTTGGCAGCGCCGGGATCGGCAGCGGCCTTGGCAGTGGGACTATCAGCAGCGGCGGTGGCAGCGCCGGCATCGGCGCCTCTAGTGTCGGATTCGGCAGCCTTGGCCGCTCAAGTGGACAGGCTGTACATCCGGGACTGGGAACAAGAGTAGCTACTGCCGATGCCGTTCCCCGCGTTCCCGTACCGATTTCGACGGGCCTTGGTAACGGGCTACCAGGTGGTCCGGCCAGCGCTGGCGCCAGCTTGACCACGTTCACCCTCCCAGTTCGTCCCGCTCCGCATCCTGCCGGCCCGCTACCGCCGCTGCCACCAAAGAAAGAGACACCAGACGAATTTAGACGGCGACAGCAGCAGCAGCCTCAGCCATATTCGCACCAAGTTGTCTACACCCCGTCGGCAAGCGATACATACCCAGTAGGATACCCATCTAAATGAGAAAGACGATGACAAGACGTGTTTGCACGAAGTGACGGAACTGGAAAAATATACAATCAATTATGATGATGGAATTTCATACTTCTTATTCTGGATATATACAAAGCAGTATTCCTTTTGTCTCCCCGTTTCCTTATCTTGTCTCTTTCTATATTATCTTTGTCATTTTTCCAATTTTTTTTGTCATTCCTGTCTGCCACATTCTTTTGTCCAGGCGCGGACATCTTTCTGCGTACTGCTAGCATAATTTGGCGCATGGCGCACCGTTTTGTCCTAGACTCTCGTCTCTGTTTGAATCTCATCAAAACGAAAATTCCATGTTTGCGCAAATCAAAAAAATGAATTGTTTTGGTATTTGGTATCATGAATATTGTTCTCTTTTTTTGGATCTACGTCTATAATTTGCGATTGGAAAATACTCCATCCTCTCTGCTCCCACCAGACGCCTATCATGGGGAGTTATGCGGGATTTCCCGCCCGATGAACCCATTCTCAAGCACCTCTATAAGATCATCCAATCGCGAGATCACTAAATCTGTGTGATCATGCTCTGCCAGATGACTATTGACACTATTGACCAACAGCACAGTTGTCGCACCGGCCCTACGTCCAGCAGTCATGTCATCGATGGAGTCGCCGACCATGATCAGGCCAGACGCATCCGCTTCAGGAACTGGTTGAGTTGGAGCTGTTACAGATACCGCCGATGCCGTTCGCTCTGCTTCTTCCTCGTGCATTTCTGCCAGTACTACCTCGCGATCTGCAGTATCTTCATCCGAGCTGACTGATCCTGCTGTGGCCCCAGCATCATTCTTGGAAGCAGCATTTCCGCCGCTGGGTCGGGTCAAACCCCAACTTCGGGCAATGTGCAGTATGCCAGCTGGATCTGGCTTTGGCGGCCGAAAGTCGCGTGTCACAATGGGTTCAAATACATGTCCGTCTAAAAATTTACCTAGCAGGTGACGCACAGGCTGCTCAAAGTTGCGAGTACAGATTGCTTTGGGTACTCCCCGAGAGTCGAGATACGCCATGAGCTCAGCCAATCCAGGTTGAGCTTCCTGAGAGGCCATTGCGTGGCGCTCGATATTTCGGACAGACTCCATGGCTTCATGCTGCTCGGCTGGCGTGGGTAATGCATATATGTGGTCAAGAATGTCGGTGCCCTTGGAAATACCAAGGGCCTCGCGCATCTGGCCGAACATGTATGTCTGAGGGACGCTAGATGGAGGTGAGTTAGATTTGTGGAACTTTTTATCTTTTTGAAATTCTCTATATCTTTGGAGGAACTAAGGAGCTTACCATAAGGTACCGTCTACGTCGAATACGACGCCGCGGAGTGCCTTGAGCGAGTGGTGGTGGCTCGCCGCCAGAGGAGGAGGTGCTGGACCTTCTGTGGTGCGGCCTTTTAGAGGCGCAAATTGTTTCCGTAAGGAACTCGGGGTCTGTAAAGGAGATATGGGAGTTGCCATAGTAGCAGAGATGGCAGCAGCCGTACTATTTACAGAGGAAAGAACGGGGAATGAAGCAGAGACGAGTTGGCGACTTCTTCGATACCGAGCTTGGGGAGACAGTAATAGGAACTGTGGACGATGGAGAGCTATTGAGAAAGCAGCCAGCAGTTGGTGTGTAGCGGACGGCAGTGTGTTCCCCACTGGCGGACGCATGGAACAGGCAGATCCAAAATCCTGTATCTTGATCTTTGCTCAATTGACTCTCACAGTGACGGTCTTGCGCAAGTTTGACTATGGTACAAAGCGATAACGACGAGAATCTTGTAGGGCAGCGAATTGCCTGCCGCTTCAATACCGATAGCTAAAGTAAGAAAATTGGAGTCTTTTCAGCCAGAGACGCCTCTGACTGGGCTGGCTACAATTTACCAAAACTGACACCATGCGGGGTCAACACGGCTCTGGCAAACAGGCTCGAGCGCCCTACAGGCGCAGCAGTGAAGCGGGATCTTTTACCTCTCTTAGTGATTCAGCAGTCACATTTTGGCTGGTCTCATCGGTCCAGGCGAAAGAGTTTCAGCCGATAAGATCCATGGATGCGTCTAAGCGGTAGAGAGGCGGCGCCACTACTCAAAGCGGGCGTCTTTACGCTTATATTACCATATGCTCTGTTAGATGCTATAAACCGATAACTCGGTGCTTACGCTGGTACTGTCTCCACACTAGCTCGATCTGTCCACGAAGTAACAGCTCTAGCCGACTCAGCCGTGCCAAAGCTAAATAGGGAAAGAGCAACACTGCCGCGACAAGGATGGACACAGGCGCAAGCTGTTGTAGGCAGGCGTCTGTCCTTTCGTCTCTATGATCATCCTCTCTTTGTGAATGCCGACATCTTCAACGTGCACGACAATACGCTGAACGCTTTCGAACTCATTTCCCTTCTTATTCGCCTGCTGGCTCAGAGAGCATGGTTTCTATCGCTCGACTATTTAACGTGTTGGGCTCTTGCGACGCGGCTAGCGCAGCAGACGAGCCAGCTTGAAGAGGCGACAGAAACATAAGTCAGAACCAACGGAGACGGACAAAGGGCAATGAGCAGCTCCAACACGTCGGACACAGCCGGCGCCGGGGTGTGGCCGCCGCGCCGGCCGTCAAAGCGAAGTGTATGTACATTTTCCCTGTTGTTTTATCATGTATCATTAATTTATTCCTGCGGCCATTCCCTGTTTTGGTCGGTCGCTATTGCATGTGAACAAATTACGTGCGACGTTCAGAGAGCAAAGTCAGCGCGATTTCTGGAGAGCTATCTTGAAGCCGATGTTACTGAAAAAAAAAAAAAAACTAACCGTTATTCTTTCTTTTTGTCGTTCAGAAACTGCGCAACGGCACTTTCATTATTCCTTCGACTGGCCAGCGTTCCCGTCGCCAGTTCACCCTTCGTTCCGGCGATGCTTCCTCTTCTTCCCAAGGCGTAAACATGGCGTCCTCTAATGGCACTGCTACCGCTCATGATCCCGAAGACGACCCGAACTCTTTCTTCACGGCGTCTGGTTTTGCTGCCCGATTCGAATCTGCCGGCCGGGCGACGAAAGAAGGCTTCGATCGCCTCCGCACCTGGACGGACACACCCAAGGGCCGCGGCGTCATCAAGTGCACTGTCGCTTATACCATTGCCAGCCTCTGGACTTTCTGGCCGCCGCTATCCAATCTTCTCGGAAAGCTCGATGGCAAGCACATCGTCGCCACGATCACTGTATACTTCCATCCAGCCCGCAGCGCGGGCTCTATGATCGAAGCCACCGCCATTGGCGTTGTCGCCATGGCCTACGGCCAGATCATATCGATCTTATCTATGGCTGCCTCTGTGCTGTTCGGCTCCGTCCTCGGCTGGGTCACCTTTGCCTATGTGGTCGTTCTAGTATTCTTTATCGGCGTCACCTTTGGCTTCATCGGCTGGGTTAAACAGCGCCTAAATAACCCCTCCGTCAACGTTGGCTGCACGCTCGCGTCGCTGGCCATTATCACCGTCGTCACCAAAGAAACCGACATCTACAGCAGCGTCTTTTCGAACGTTAAGATTGTCCAGATGCTTAAGACGCTCGTCTTTGGCATTTTCACCACCTCTTCGGTCAGCCTCCTACTATGGCGCGTATCCGCCCGCGTCCTGTTGCGTGATTCCTTCACCCAGGCGTCCACGTCGCTGGGCGACATGCTTGCTATGATCACCCACGGATTTCTCAGCGGCGCCGAGGATGAGCTCACTCTGTCCGCTGAGTATCGCACTGCTAATGCCAACTGGTTGGCCGCCTACGCCAAGATGACTACAAACCTAAAGGAGGCCAAGTACGAACACTACGCGGCTGGCAGCGCAAGCCTGTATCAGCTCGAAAAATCTGTGTATAAGTCCATGGAGACGCTGGCACAGTCCATTGGTGGCCTGCGCAGTGCTGCTAACACACAATTCGAGCTGCTGCGTGAGTCCGCGGCAGCCTTGATGGAAGCGGCATCTGGTCCAGCTACCAACATTCCCATAGGAGCAGATTCTGCACATGTCTCCTCCGCCATGTCTTTCTCCCCGTCTGTTTCACCATCTTTTCCCCCCTCCACTGTTCCGGGCAGACCCGGCCTTTACCGGGCAAGCTCCAGCTTCCAGAGAAGCGGACGACTTGCAGTACTGTCCGCCATTGACGAAGCATCCGATGAGAGCAGCGAAGACCGAACCGAAGCTAACACCCCGCTTCTTCTGCCGCTCAACGGCGAGATACCAGAAGGCAGCAACCGCCCTGCGACTATCCTGCCTAATGCAAACGGCTCCTCGCACGCGACTGCCTCGCGGCGCAGCAGCTCCGGCACGCTGCGGACATCTTCAGAGATCTTTGAGCTATTCATCGGTATGCTGGGCCCGTCTATGAAGTCTTTGGCATTCACTCTGGCTACCATCCTACGCGACTCGCCTTTTGGTGGTCCTCCAGATTTTGACATCCATGTTAATGAGCAATACCGCCAGAGCCTCACAGACGCACTTTCGCTGTTCAACACGGCCCGATCTGAGGCACTACAAGAGCTATATAAGACAATTGAATTTGGCCGTCCGCGCTCCGAAAAGATAAAGGCCGACTTTGAGGAGGTAGCCGCTGCCTGTGGACACTTTAGCTTCAGCTTGCAAGCCTTTGGCGAGGAGATGTCCAAATATCTCGATGTGCTAGACGACCTCAAGCTCGCCCGTGATCACAACCGCCGCAGCTGGCGCTGGCTGCTGTTCTGGAAGGCGCCGCAAGTACGTTACCCGTCTGTGCTGCCTTTCGACGTCCCTGAGCGCGAAGATGTGGTGCGACCAATCCGCAAATCGCAGCTGCCCCGTGGCATACCCGACCATATGGTTCAGCAGCGCGATACCTTTAGCTGGCAGGCTGCACCAGATACCAATGCCATCGTGCGAAAATTGGCTCAGGATCTGCTCAAATTTTTTCGTGTTTTGACACGAGATGACAGTAAGCATATTAATATCTGCGTCCTATCTCTCAGTCTTGTAAATATATCTGTTCTCCGAGCTAATAAACAGTTCGCTTCGGTATCAAGGTCGGCATCGGTGCCGTTCTGTGGGCCATGATGGCATTCATCTCCCAAACACGCGACATATATGTGCACTGGCGCGGCGAGTGGGGCCTACTATCCTTTATGATCGTGTGCTCCATGACCGTCGGTGCCTCCAACACTACGGCATTCGCCAGGTTCCTAGCCACTCTGGTCGGTGCCGTCTGTGCCGTTTGCAGCTGGAATATTAGCCAGGGCTATGCTATTCCGCTGATGATCTTTGGTTGGATTATTGCTTTCTGTAGCTTTTATGTCATGATCGAGCGCGGGAAGGCGCCTCTGGGCAGGACCACACTGCTAGCCTACAATGTCATTACGCTATACGCGTACTCATTGTCACAGCGTGTCGACGATGACGACGACGACGAGGGTGGCCTGCACCCTCTCATCATGGAGATTGCTAAGCATCGTTTCCTCGCCGTCACTGCGGGTATTCTGTGGGGTCTGATCGTCTGCCGTGTCGTATGGCCTATATCTGCCCGTCGCCGGTTTAAGGAAGGTCTCTCCGTGTTATACTTGCAGATGGGTCTGATCTGGAAGCGAGGTCCCTTGGCGATTTTACTCCGCACTGACTGCACGCGGTCTTATCTTAAATCGGGCGAGCAGGCCGCTCTGCAGAGGTATGCTACGCGACTCGAAACCCTGCGGCAGGGTGCAGCGTCCGAGTTTGAGCTGCGCGGTCCCTTCCCCTACGCTGCCTGCGGCCGCATCTTAGCCGCCACCAATCGTGCACTTGACGGTTTCTACGCTATGAGCTTGCTAACGCAACGCCGTGGCTTTTTAACTGAGGGCGAGCGCGCCCTGCTCTACTACACTGCCTCTGAACGAGCCATTCTTTGCGACCGTATCTGCCACGTCTTTCAAGTGCTGGCCAGCTCGTTTATGCTAGAGTACCCGCTCACGAACGCGCTTCCCGGGGTAGCAGTCGTTCGGGACCAGTTGCTAGCCAAGATTTTTCAGTTCCGCAAAGAGCACTCCCTTTTGCTGGCCTCAGCAGTAGCATCATCTGAGTCTATCCTTCATAGCCTGCAAACAGTTGACGACGAAATGAGCAATCCGTTCGATTCGCCCAAGTCGTCCAGGCGCCCCAATCCTCCTTCCGCGCCAGCCTCACCGAGCTCTGAGCCTGTGCAGATAAACACGCCGCTGGTGCCACCCGATACGCCCACGGCCACAACTGCCCGAGCTAGCATTGCATCGGCAACCCTCGCCGCCGGTGGCCAGATGGTCCACGTCGAAGAGCGCGACTACGCGCTCTTATATGCGTACGCCTTAGTGACAGGCCAAGTGGCCGACGAGTTGAAGGCGATCGAGAAGGAGATCGAGGGTCTATTCGGCGTTCTGGACGATGAAGCGACACTGCTACAGTGAGATCTTAAATGTTTGAATGTTAAAAGAAATATCTAGTTTCTACAGGCTATGCAATTTTTTTTTTCTTGATGTTTCTGGAATCTGATTTTCTGGTACTTTTGCTAGAAACGCGCCAATTTTGCAGATCTATTTTCTATGTACCACATTTTTGCATCACAACAGCGGATAGCCTTTGGTTTAACTTCTGATATTTGGTCTTCTTTAGCTAGTTATTTTTAGTAGCGAATAGGTTTTCGGTTCATAGGGCTAGGCATAGATTATGAGGACAACCTTCTCTTCATGGGTTACCAGCTCCTCTGTGAGAATAGTAAGATCGATATATTCCAGGAGTTTTTTTTTGGTGTACTATTATGGGTGTGTCCTGTCCCGTACTCTGTCAGGAGCAGTAACACAACATAGTATCTATAATACTGCCTCTCCCCTTAACTTACAAAATAATTGTCCTCTCTGTAAAAGACTCGATTAATAGGAATGGAGAGGAACAAAAGTTGTACTTTGCTACTACCTTCATAGGCCACTTCATGAAGTGATGACGACCTCTGCTTTACTCTAATTTTGCTTTGGTGTATACTGAAGTTTTCGTGTCAAAATCGGCCCTCTTCCTTTCCTTGGCTCGTATATGTTTCTGTTCTCTCTTTCTCTTCTTTCCGAAGTTACGTGTCACATATTCGACTCTGCTTAGAGGCGCAAGAAGCGGAAACACAAAGAGGAGTAAATGCGTAATCTGGATAGGCTCACAAAAGCCGTGCAACAATGGTCAGGGCGTAGTCCAAGCTTATTCGTAAGTATATGAATATTTTGGGAGCTGGCTAGTGAAGGTTATGTCCGTCAGATGTGTAGAGGGTATTTAATACCCATTATTCAGCTCGGGTCTTGTCCTGGTTTATTTTGGCCGAGACATATGTGCCGTACGCATACTATGGAGATGCAGTGTGCCAAAGGTCATCTGTCAATGCATTTTACTACAGCATGAGGTGGCTGTTGTGAACCTTCGTTCCCAGCTCAGGCTCTTCTGACAGAGGACAGATCTGTTTCTTAGGCGCAGGAGACTGATATAACCCAAGCCAGTGGGCTGGCCCTCTCGAGTCTACAAAAGACGGTTATAAGGCGACATGGATGCTGTAGAGAAGTTTGATTCACTGAGTCCTAATCACTTCTTGGCAGTGCTGCGGTATGTTGCATATTCTTGGTGAGATCACTACAAGGTTGGTGTACAGGATCATCTTTTTCTACCTTTTGCTTCTATTGGCGTAAATAATTATTATAAAATAAAAATATTGTCTATGCAAACCGCATTCTACCATGTTCCAGTACATATCATAAAACGTTTCTTTCTCCGAAGATCTCGAGACTTTAGGTAACACGGCTAATTTTATCTTCGCCGATACATCCTTGTTTCGGTGATTACTTTGTTCTACTTCGGAGCTGAAAAAGTAAACTCTGAGGGAAGATCAAAATTGCGCAAGGGGGTGGTCGGGTCGTCGAGAGACAAATCGGAAGTATCAAACAACAACGGAAACGTGCTTATAAATGCCTTGCATACAAGAAAATGGAAAATGTGAATAGAAATCATCTGACACGGTTGAGGGAGGGTTCTTCTGAATAGGGGCTGATAATGTTGTTCTACAGTTGGTTCAAGCAGAAGCAACAAACCAACAGATACAGATAGGTCAGCAACATAATACGACTTTTTTGAACCTGGGATACATTTTTCTATTTTTTATTTCTGTCTTTTCCGCATGTCTACCAATGAGCGGCTCGCCTGGTCTTAAACTATCCGTTGTTACACAGTTCTAAGGTTATTTTGACTTCCACAGCTAGCACGACAAATTTACGCATGTCATTTTCTGCATTTTCGTCCCCTTGCCTGCTTGTTCAGGGTTTGTTTTCGTCTTGCTCTAATGCAGGTTCTTCTCGTGTCATTCATCAGAGTCATATCTAAAACCTTTACTGTCTACATGTCACATACTAATATCCGTATAAAATTTTATAATTCTCTTACAGTTGGCTGTTAGGTTTCACGATATGAAGTCTTCTTCAATTCTCGTCTTTTCGCTTTAATTCTTACGACCTTGTTAATTATTATTTCGATCGTTCTAAAAGATACACTCATGCTGATAGATATCTTTACCAGTTTGTCTTTCGGCCGTCATGTTGCTTTTAAACATCCTAGGAGCAGGTGCATTTGACTAATAGAGAGGAGAGGATGGTTCTACACTTTTGATGTCTCTTTCTACTTGCGATGTCTCAATCCGGCTTGAGCAAAAGTCTGTACATATTCCCTCTTTTCATTCCGAACCTCGTATCGCATGCATCTCATTGCTTTTTTCTTGGCTGATCTGACGTGACCCACCTCAATTCTATATTTTGATACCTCTTCTACTCTCGTCCACTGTCAGTTTAGTTTTAGTGATATTATAAGTGATTGCCCTTCATCTTTCATTTACTTCTATTTTATATAATTCTCTCTTCTCTCTGTTTCTCTTTCGCTTCTGCTCGCTCTTGCAATATTGTCGTTCTTTTGCTGGTCTCTCCGCCAGTCGTTTGTCTGCTTCCTGGAGGAGAACACACTTCTTTTTGAGGCATCACCGGCTGCCTAGTGTGACTATTACATTTGCACTACTGGCGTAATTATTTGATATCAGTTTTAATAGTAATACCTAGGTCACTTGAATACATCGACGACGACTCCACGCGATGTCCCAACGATGCTTTCGTCGGGCACTAGGATTTGCTTTTTTAGCAGCACGTGCCATTGCAAATACTGTCTCATATAATTGGGATGTTACTTGGGTCAATGCATCACCAGATGGCTTCGAAAGAGCAGTCATTGGCATCAACGGTGCTTGGCCGTGCCCTAAAATTGAAGCCACCGTTGGAGACATTGTCGTTGTGACAATCAATAACCTGCTTGGCAATGAGACTACCGGGCTTCACTTCCACGGCATTAGCCAAGCTCAATCACCTTCGATGGATGGCCCAAGCGGCGTGACCCAATGTCCAGTGCCTCCGGGCTCTTCCATCACTTACACATTCTTGGTATGCAATGCAGTACTTATGCTTCTGGTAGTGTTGTGTCAACTGATCTTAATCAACAGGCTGATTCCCCTGGAACATATTGGTGTATGTCGGTTTTAATTTGACGAAGATCTAAAATTCTAAGTACGGTCTAACTAATATCGAGCAGACCATTCTCACAATATGGGACAGTATCCTGATGGCCTCAGAGGACCGTTGATCGTTCATGACCCGAGCGATCCATATGCTGGAAAATACGATGAAGAGATTATTCTGACAGTCTCTGATTGGTAATTGAGCACTTTGAATCTATCTTTTACATATTGCTAGCACCTTTTACGCACCATTTCTGATTTTGGCTTGCTCAGGTATCACGACCAATCCATCACCCTAGTTCAAAATATGATTACAACAAGCAATCCAGAATTTCTACCGCCCTTTCCGGACAATATCCTCATAAATGAGGGCTTAGGTGCCAACATCTCATTCGCCGTGAATAAGACTTATCGATTCCGCATTATTAGCTTTGCGGCGCTTGCTTCAACTATGCTTCATTTTGATTCTCATACAATGCAAGTTATCATGACCGACGCCTCTTACATCAAGCAAGCCCAGGCGTATCAGCTACGTATTGCTCCGGCCCAGCGTTATGATGTACTGATTTCTGGGATAAGTCGAGACCATCGGAATTACCCATTTTTGTTGTCCCTCGATGTTAACCCGAATTATGAGAACAATCCAATCTGGCCGTATAACTATACTGGATATCTAGTAATGAAACCGGCAGGAGCCTACCCACAAGACGCTGTGGACATTTGGCGGCCTGTCAACGACGCATCGTTTCAACCGCTAGACGAGGCCGCAAGTCTAGGTCCAGTGTCACAGACAATCACGCTAAATTTCGCCTTCTGCACCGACGCTAATGGCCTGCCGCGTGCCTGCTTCAATGGAGAGACTTACATTGGACAAAAAGTGCCTACTCTGTACTCGGTGGCAACAACTGGCGAGAACAATACTAATATCGCCATATATGGCGATGTACTCCCTTACGTGCTGAGCTCTGGGTCGATCGTGAACGTGGTTGTCAATAATCTAGACTCCGCCATCCACCCATTCCACCTCCACGGTCACCAATTTCAAGTACTGGACCGGCCGGGAAGTAACTCAGGCCAGTGGAGCGGTCACAACCGAACATTTCCCGCAACTCCGCCGCGCCGTGACACAATATCTGTCAATGCAAATTCATACGCAGTACTGCGCATTCAAGTGACCAATCCAGGCGTGTTCCTCTTTCACTGCCATATTGAATGGCATGTTGAGATGGGCCTAACAGCCACATTCATCCAAGCGCCAGAGTTGCTCCGCAACGTTTCATTTCCCAAGGACCATATCGACAACTGCGTGAAACAAGGCATTCCTTACCAGGGTAATGCAGCAGGCAATACACAAAATGTGCTAGATACAAGCAGTTTTAATACCGTGCCTCCGGTTACATACACTGGGTGAGGAAATCACCAACCTCTTCTGGTTTCTTCATGGTCTCGATTGTTTATGAAGTCGAGTTCTGGTATCTGACAAATTCCAGTGCCCTTTATTCGGCTACATCTACCGAACGACTACGTCCACGTCAAGTGAGACATCGACTGTGACTGCTCATCAATGTTATATCTTGATAACCTTTTTATAATTCTCCTAGTTCCTCCTTTGTCATATTAGCGTTCCTTTGGTATATGTGATTTTATCATACACGAGGACAAACCAGTTCATGTGAAGTTTGTTCCGTCTGTCTTAGTAGAACTCTCGTCCATGATTTCATGTTTTAATTTGTTAGTTTTAATGTTGGTTATTCCTAAGAGATTAGATATTAATTTTTATTTGTCGATAGGTGTATTATATCTGTAAGATTTTTTTTTAAAAAAAAAGTTTTCCAAGTTATTGACGACAAGTTCCAATATTTTAAAGCTTGCGATGCAAGACTACATATATGTATCATCTTATGACCGTACGAAGATCACTACACCATATGAGAAAATATCTGAGATATTCTTTCAATTTTGAAATTATTTCGAGATCAAAAAACTTTTTTAATCAGTAACTTAAAGCTGCAGGCGAGAGTTCCGCAAGATATCTATGCCTTGAGTTAGCACATGATATAAACCGGCAAACCGTAACCCACACTGGAGGATCCTGAATAAATCAGAAGTAAATGAATAAATAAATCGATGAAAAAGAATAAAGAAAGCAAGAAAATGAACAGCTTGAAGCCTTTTAATTTTCTCTGTTCACAGCACTTGTTCTGCACAAGAATTTTACTAATGGCATCAAGCAAAGTAAAAAAATTTAGCGAAATACTCTTAATATCCCATACAAGTAATCTAGGTTTCTTTTTGGATTTCATATTCTCTCTTCCTTGCGGTACTTTCTCTTCAATGTTTTCTCGTCCTTTGACATGTTTGACAACCATATGGTATCAAAATGGATCTCAGCACACACTATCCAAGGATAAAGATTCATTTGCCTATTTTAATTCCAGGATAACTCTATTATAGAACTCACTGGTATCTGCATTCTTAGGAATAACAACGCTCAACTTTTACAATGAGAAAGATTGACGAGGCATCACGGTGAGTCAGGCCGTAGCAGCAGAAGCGGCAGCGGCAGCGGTAGCGATCACGCTCCAAGCACCAAAGCAGTTAACTGAGAGTTTTATATCTGAAGCTCTTTTGCATACGAGGTTTTATTCCGGCCTTGCAGAAAAAAAAGCCATCATCACCACGGTATACAGAGCCAGGATATGATTAGAGACTGTTAAGCCCTATGATTTGCAGATGATAAAATAGGTACGGTGGCACAGATGATCAGCCATACTTCTCTGAGCCACTGAAGCTGTTTCTCAGTTATTATTCAAAACAATTTAGCTCTACCCTATGGTGTTTTATAATTACATTTCACCATCTAGTTTCTCCATCATTCACTTTCTCTCAGCCGCCTTGACTTCTTTAATCGATAATTGTTCTTGCTCGGAAAATTCCACGTTTTCTTGCCTGTATTTCCTCGAGCCTCCAAGGATTTTTCTGGTCTACTTACCAGCTCTACTGGTATTATTGAGAAGACCAACGAGAGAACATTTGTTTGTTTAATATTCTAGCGTCCACGCTCCTAAATAGCACCTACAACTTGGTATCAGAAGGACATATCAATCTCCGCTACCAATAATCCAATTCAGGATAGCCAGGAGGAAATGTGTAACAGGGGGTACGTAGTATATACTTCAAGATTGCTACGAGCGCGGTACAAGAAGGTGCAGACAGATAAATACTGGCTTCTCACTGAATTCAACACCATCACTCAGAAAACTAGTATTTCTTGTTGTTTTAGTTCTTGTTCTTGTTATTATTTTTACTTTTATACTTTATGTTTCTTGAGCCATTTATGTACTGTAGATGTGCCACGAGGTCTTAGGATACCGAAGATAGCTCATAAATACTCTTATAAATACTCTCCATTTTCATATCTGATGAGATTTATCTTCGGCATTCGTTTAACGGGTTGTAAAACGACCAAATTGAGGTGAATATAATTATGGTGTAATAGTGCATTTGTTGCAGACATTGGATACTCATTATCGTGAATGAGTGTTTTTTTTTTTTTTTTTTTTTTTTTTAAAAAAAAAAAAGTTGATACTTCCTTTCCATATGTTATATAGAAAACAATCTTTTACTAGATAGTGTAAGAAAGAAGAAAATGTGAGATCAGTAGAGAATTTATTTGACCGTCATCTCATGCACACTATGATCTAAAGATTATAGATCTAGCTTAAGAGCACCCTGAGTTGTATCTCGTGTTCTCGAAAGAGGAATCGTGTTTCTATTTTTTCTATCTCAAAGTTTTCGACCCTTCCCAAGTTGAGAATTAAGAGATTATTTTACCGTGCTAATCGTAGACATGAGAAGACCAAGCTGACATATTGGTGATAAACCGGCATATACGAACGATCATAACTGTTTGTAAAATTCACGAGACTGGTTGAAGATCTGGCTTATGGCATCAACATGAGATAAAAAATCGACGGGAAATAAGCTTTCATTGGCCCGGTACTTGCCAGAAGCCTTGTTCTCAAGATATCCACTGATGCCAAGGGCAAGTTTATACACTCCAATAGGCTAGTATCAGATACGAATGTGGTAATCGTAGGAACGATATCTAATCCTGGAGTTCTAAAGCGTACGACCGACGTGAGTCCGTAAGTATAGAAAACACAGAAAATAAGGCGCACCTAAGAAGCGAAAAAGGACATCACAAGAGTGACTGTATCTCCCTGCACAAGCCCCAGGCCGAGAAAACTAAAACACCACAGAATACCCAGTTGCTTTTAGAACATACATATGCAGGTAATACGTCTCACCTTTCTCCGCTGGAAAGCACAGCCTTCTGGCAAACCGCTGTTGTAGCAGATAGTTTGTGCCCTGCCGGAGGTCCGACGGTCGCCACCCTGAGACAGCTTATTTCGTCCAACCTTTGTATAGTATCATTAACGCTGTGATGCCTCGTGTTTTCCTTGTTCTAAAAATTCCAATGAAAGGCACTGAGACAAACCGTACTCTTATCTCACGAGCTCTGTGGTACCGGACACACGGAATGGGGTCACCAAGGGCGATCGCCAAATGGCAAGCGAACAAGGCATATCGCACGAGCTGCAGACTTCATTCGCCTTCATACATACTCTTTACGGATATGTATGTCTGTATCATTGGTGAAGCATGTATTATGTTGCTTCCTCTTACGTTAAAGGGACAGGATTAAGAAGCTACTGCACAGCGTATCTGTATATATTGATCTTTTTTGTTTTCCTTTTTTTCTCCTCTAGGCTTTTAAATTTCAAAGCTCACGAAGATTTACGCCCCCAGTTAGTTTAAAAATTAATGCTTTTTAAATAGTAAGTAAAACGTATTCGAGGCTTTGACCGTGGTCCTATTTTGAAGTTCTACGACCAAATATCGACTCCTGAATGCTGATATCCCAGACGTATTTCAACATTCTTAACCTTCAAAAATAACTGCGATGTTCTTAGCTGTCGAAACAAGTAATACCAATGGTCTTAAAATAAACCGAGAATGGGAAGGAACTGATCCACAGAGCCAAGGCGTCCGTCCGCCTGCAGTGTCCCGTCTCCCATTCGGCAGAGCGTGGCTGAGACAATCCGCAGCGGCTCCCAAATTTACTCTAAAGAGTAACAGTCTGACCCAAGTCACCCTCACCCTCTTTACCCTGCTATATCGAGCCATTCTATTTTGCGATCTCTGGGGTTTTCGCCTGCCTAGCCTTATCTTCTTGTTCCTTTTTTTTTTTTTTTTTTTTTTTTTTTTTTTTTTTTCCCTCTGATTTATCTCATCTCACGTCTTCTCACTCCTCCCTTTCTCTGGATCTCCTCATGATTCAGTCTCTTTCCGGTATGTTTCCGATATGCACTACTTTCGGCAGTCATGCCTAGAGATGGACGAGAAAATTCGAAGGCTGGATATTGCATCGCGCATGACCGCGTCGTCGATACAAGGCTCTTAAGAGGACACATCATAAATCCACATACAATGACGCAGATAGAGTGATTCTTCCTATAGTGAGAATAACACCCTAAGTGAAAATCTGCTATAGCAATAAATTGAATATTGGCCTTTTAAGCGTGAGGTACAAAGTCAGGCCGTCACTCATAATATATGTACTCCGTACTTGCCTCACGTTGAGTTTGGTCGAGACACTAAATGCGGCAGCTGATTGGCTACTGTGGGGGTTACTGTGTATTTTGCAATGTGCTTGGCTGGTCCTTCCCTTTTCCGTCGATACCTGATCGCGTTAGCGCATTCCGGGCTCCCGCTGGATAATGTTCCTGATAGCGCGATGTTCGTGGGCTAGCAGGAAGGAACGCCTGTCGTACCTGGCAGTCAAATCCCGCTCCTGCCACCTCGGGTGCCGGTACCTCGCTGTTCTTTTCTTTTGATTTGCTTCTCTTTCTGCTTTTGTCGCAATTGGCTAGAGCGTCGCTCCGGCCGTCGTTCTGTCCAATCCAGTATAAAAAAAATAATATGCTTAATCGCGTTTCGCTTTTCCAGCACCCATCTCGGCTTCAAGCATGCACTGGGCGAAGGTCCTTCTCTTTGCTAGAAAATTGGGGATTAGATAGAAAAGACCCTCTCGATAGGCTTTCCCCAACGAGGCTCTCCCATTTTCTCCGTATAAGTAAATTCGTGTAGTGCAACATCCACTACCTGCTCCACACCCGGCTACGGTCGTTAAACAAATCCACGTAGTCACCAATGGCTGCAGTTTGAGCGCAATACGAGTAGCCGCTTGAGGCAAGCAGCATTACGCGCCCGCATGTAACTCCACACCAGACGGACCTTTGACAGATGCGGCGGGCAATGAAAAAAATTATGAAAGAGAGAAATACATAAGAAGAAAGAGAAGCAAACGGCTGAACGAACGAACGAACGAACGAACAAGCAAACAAACAAACAAATAAGCAAACCTGGCTTGTTCCTCTTGCTGATCTTGTCCATTGTTTTATGGGCGTGTCGTGTCATTCCTGGTGTACGAGGCAGACTGTGTAGCTGTGTTTTGCGTGCACGGTTTGGCAACACAATCGAATCGGGTACGCAGCCCTGGACGGGGGTCACATCACAGTGCCATGCCGCAGACAGAGGCAGGCTTTTGCAAAATAACGCTAGAAAGCAGGTCGTACCGCGGACATCGCATTGATGACCTGATACATTGCCTTAAGGTTTCGGACGCCAGTAGGAGGATGCGAGAGGGAGGAGATGCAAAGCAAGAGAAGAGACAAGAGACACGCTAGGCACGAACGAGGTAAGAGATGTGCGGCCAAGGGATGCTAAAGGAAGAAGAGGGGATAGCGGGAGACTGCTGTTAAGAGATGTGCGATGTAAAAAGCTATCATCACACCGCCGTGCATTTATGCGCTTTGACGAGAGGCCCATTCCATATACCTCGGCCGATGAAGTTCCTTCTGGCCAAATTGATTTGAGAGAACAATTCGCAAATAAATATTGAGAGATGAAGCGCCGGCGTGCAAGAAACGCACGCACACCGCATAAGATCCCAGAAATGTTAAGGTGCAAAGTGAGAATTTGACCCAGCTCTCTGTCAACTGGAAAATATATTTCATATCCGCCCCAGTAGCCAGCATGCCGCTTCTACTTGCTGGTGCTTTGTGAAATATGTCATAGATATCTTTGGCCTGCTTGAGTATGAGAAACTCGACGTGGCAGGAAATCTACAAGACAGGATAAAAGAAGCGAATTCTGGTAATGAAGGCCATTACCAGAAAATCAAGGGCAGCACGGAACAGAAAAGATGCACATGCATGCTCTAGACTCGTTTTGACTCTGAAGATAAGGGTTTACCACCTCGCGTACAGCAGAATCAACGAGACCCAAAGGTTCAAGGCCCTAAATTGAGCGGCAAAATCAAATGGCTTGGAAATCAAACCCCAAGTTTGGGGTCAATAAGAGCAAGGAAGAGGGGCGCGGTAGAAGAGGTCGTTTCAACCATTTGGCAACTGGCTTGCCCTCCGGGACTCAGAAAAGCTTGACATTTGTGCGAGGGGGAAAAGAAGAGGGGAAAAGCAGACGATTGGGCTGGCCGTATGAAGATATAGAGTGGTTTCTTAATCGCGGCGACCATTGCTACTTGACCGCTCTCTTGTTCGCACACTATTATCAACAGCGCTTCACTAACACCGCGCTCCCCCTCAAAAACATCTATAATTTAATTTTTTTTTTGCTTTTATGGCAAAACCGAGATGTAGGATAAAATCACAGGTGAGCCTCTGCTACAAATCCTGCTCTCACAATCTAGCTTCAGAGCGGTCTAAAACCGTACCGGCTAGTTTGTAGCCATTGATCCTCAGAGACAAGATGTCTCTTAAAATCGTTGATCCCGCTGCTCCGGGCATACATGTTTAGGTGGCTAGTCTCGGCGTGGCAAGCAACACATCATGCAGCTCCTTGCGTTTTGATGCCTCCCACAACGTCTTCTGTATGCAGCTTATGCGCGGTGTGGACACGAGAAATTCTTTTTGTGGATATTCTTTCTTTTTTAATTTTCTTATCGCTGTGCCTCTGATTTTGTGTTTCACTTTTTTTTTTGCTGGGTATTTTACTGTCTTTTCTTTTACCATCTTTGCTGACCTGCGCCTGCAGCTGACTTGGATCGGCGGTGTTCTTTTCTTGTCAGGCTGACCCTTCAATTTGAGTGTGCTCTCGGATAGCCTTCTACCGTACAGACGGGTATTCCCCAGAACGCTGGTGGCAGTGTGCGCAGAAATGAGACAGGCCTGCGGTTGGTGGGTTTGGCTGATATTAATTGGCCTGTCCACGATGAGAAGTGGGTGGGACGGAGTCATAATTATTCCAGCCGTGAAGTGTGAGGCTCCAATGCCTCACTTCATTTTCTCATCCTTTAAGCCTGGAGGCTGGTAGACAAAGCTACACATCTTCTTCAATTGCACAAACATTGCCGTCACTATCCCTAGAAAAAAGAAGAACAAAGTTTCCACAATTCCTAGTGGCCTGACAAATTCCAGAGTATCAGCGGCTAAATTAATTGCATCATTGGTTTTGCTAAGGAGAATTGACACATGCTATGGAACCTCATTTCGCTACATATGGGGAACTCCGAAGCGGACGGACAATGTGTCTCTTTCCCCATCCACGCCTCTTTTTCTCTTACTCGCTCTTCCTTGTTCCAGTTGCTAATTGGTTCAGCCTTTATCCCTTCTGTTTAGCTTCGCCATTTTCCTCGCCATCTTGCCATTGTCCCTTTATGGGCCTGACCCGCAATAGCCCTGGACAGGGGAAGCCATGAAAGACGTGGCAGCCGGACTATGTGTCTCAGCACAGTGAATCTGGCTATGTTTGCGTTTGGATCACGGAGGTTCCAGTGAACCTGATGTTCATTTTGATCTGATGGCAGTGAGCTGGGGCTGCCCAGCTCCCTCGCTACCTCCTTCCCATCCTTCGTCTCATCGGCGAAAAACAGCGCAGAGTCTGTTGTTCCTTGGTGGTGTCGGATAGTCAGAGTCCGCACTTTCGTATGCAGACAACTATCATCCACGTTTTGGAACGAATGTGTGTTGAAGTTTACTTGGTCTACTTCAACAGCCAATGACAAGACGCAGATGAAGCCTAAGCAGAAATCCACGACAAGAGGAACAAAAGGTGCAAGCCTAGTCAAAAGCAGAAAGCTTTAGTTGCTTCTAGCTTGTCTGTTTTAGTCTTTACTTGTCTATCTTGATTCTGGACTTCACAATCGCGCGCAATAGTATGGATTGACCATACGTCATGGCCGTGGGAGGAATACGTGCTGTTCTGTCTTAACAGACACTACGTATACTCCTCGTCTTGGCCTCTGTTATTTTCAATCACACACCCCCCGGGACAAAGGCTTGGTCTACGATATAGCACAAAGCACAAGGGAAATCCCTGGCCATGGAGTGTCCCGTCATACAGACCCCGTTTTCCTGGTCAAATTTATCACTTCTCCAACAGATAACCCGAGTGGCGGCCGTGTTCCCTTCAACTCTGGGCTCGCCTAATGCGGCAAGTACCTGATTATCATCCATGAGCTTCGGTCACCGAAGCCCACCAGGCCGACTAAGGTTTTCCACCGGCAAAATGGCTTAGAGGGTGTATTCCTATGAACGACCTTGCCAATATCGTAGAGACACCCCTCCCCGATGTGTAAGTGCTAAAAGAAGCGAGCAAGAGTGGGTCCCAGATTCCGTATTAGCAACTTATTATCTCACATGGGAAGGGGTATAAGTGAAAAATAAGAAAAAATAGAAAACACAGTAAGAAAGTGAGAGAGAGGAAGAGGGATGCTTGGAAAGGAACCACCAAAAAGTACAGAGCCTTGATCAAAGTGGCTGGCCTGGTATTTCTTGTCGTTCTCCACAAGGGGACTGTCTCTTATATGTCGTCCATTCTCTTGCAATCTCATATATAAGTCTATTGGCATAGCTCTCCGTCTTTCGTAAAGTTTTTTTTGTCCCTCCCTTTCTCTATCCACACTAAAACCAACGCTCGCTTCATTCCCTGGTATCACAAGGAATAGCAGAGAAGAAAAACCAGAAGCCTATGTCGAAGTGTTAATTACAAACATGGCTGACAGGCTGGCATTTCTCCTCTTTGGGGACCAATCCCTCGACACTTATGCCTTCCTGTCTGGTTTCTGCAGGGAGGGCAACCAAGGTATCCTCGCCAAAGCCTTCCTGAACCAGGCCGGTGAAGCCTTGCGGAAGGAGGTTGAGAGCTTGGGGCGGCTGGAGCGTTCAAAGCTTCCTGTCTTCAAGACCCTTCAACAACTAAACGAGAAGTACCACGCCCAAGGCCTTAAGCACCCAGGCCTTGACGGAGCACTTTTATGCATCACCCAGCTAGCGCACTACATCGAGTATGTCCTCTTTTTATCTGAGTTTTACCTCTTGCCATTGATGTCATTATCTTGCTGGTGTCTTAAACCAGAGCAACTGACAGCATATTAGTCACGCGGAAAAGAACTGGGAAGATGTTACTAGACACGAATCCACCTTTCTGGTGGGCCTCTGTTCTGGTCTCTTTGCGGCGGCGGCGATTGCCTCAACACCATCCCTCTCGGCCCTCGTGCCCGTTGCGGTGCAGGCTGTTTTGATGGCGTTCCGCACAGGCTTGCACGTCGCTTCCCTCGCTGACCGTCTCTACTCGTCAGCGGAGAAATCTGAGAGCTGGACATACGTATTCCCTAATCAGCGGGAAGACGAGGTCCGCCAGACGCTTTCTGAGTTCTCTCATTCTAATGTAAGTGTTTCCACAGAGTTTAACCTAATCATACTATCAATTGCATTTTTTTGCAAATAGATGCACGACTGACCGAAGTCACAGGCCATCCCACAAGCCAGCGCCGCGTACGTTAGCGCTGTCTCGTCAAGCAATGTGGCAGTATCTGGCCCACCAACAACGCTGAAAAAGCTTGTTGCCACGAGCAAACTAGGCCGGTGGGCGTCGATTCCTGTATATGGACCGTACCACGCTGCTCACCTGCATGCGGATATTGATGTCCGAAGCATCTTGCGTCTTGATGACCCTGTCGTTGCAGACGCTCTTTATAACACCAAGCCGCGGTCAGCCGTCATGTCATGCGCCACAGGGACGTGGTTGAGCGAGACGACTACGCAGGCGCTCTTCGAGACTGCAGTTTACGAAATCTTGAACGAGTCATTGCTGTTCAACCGCGTTTTGGACGGCTGCCTCGACCTAGCTCGGGATTACACGAGTGGACGCTGCCTCATCATTCCCTTCGGACCTACGCAAAACGCCAACACGCTCGCAAATCTGGTACGAGCCAAGACCGAATTGGAGGTCGAACTCCGCCAAGCACCTGATTACTCGTCTAGCCGGAGCAGCATCGCCGCTCCTCCATCCACTCTTGGCAATCACGGACCTTCCGGAAAGAGCAAATTGGCGGTCGTTGGTATGGCCGGCCGCTTCCCAGATGCAGCTAGCCACGAGAAGCTGTGGGAACTGCTGGCCAAGGGCCTTGATGTGCACCGGGTGGTACCAAAGGATCGCTTCCCCGCGGATACTCATGTCGATCCTACCGGCAAGACTATGAATACCAGCCACACACCATACGGCTGCTGGATTGAGAATCCGGGCCTCTTTGACCCCCGCTTTTTCAACATGTCGCCGCGCGAAGCTCTACAGACCGACCCCATGCAACGTATGGCGATCACCACAGCATTCGAAGCGCTCGAAATGTCAGGATACGTACCAAACCGGACGCCTTCGACTCGTCTCGACCGTATCGGCACATTCTACGGCCAAACGTCTGATGATTGGCGTGAAGTCAACGCTGCTCAGGAAGTAGACACCTACTTTATCACGGGCGGCGTCCGCGCATTCGGCCCTGGCCGTATCAATTATCACTTCGGCTTCAGCGGCCCTAGCCTGAATATTGACACGGCCTGCTCATCCAGTGCTGCTGCCATGAACGTTGCCTGCACTGCACTCTGGGCGCGCGATTGTGACACAGCCATTGTTGGCGGGTTGTCATGCATGACGAACTCGGACATTTTTGCTGGTCTGAGCCGTGGCCAATTTTTGTCTAAGACGGGCTCTTGCCAAACGTTTGACAACGGTGCAGATGGCTATTGCCGCGGTGATGGTTGTGCCTCTGTTGTTGTCAAGCGTCTCGAAGACGCTGAAGCAGAAGGCGACAATATTCTCGCTGTTATTTTGGGTACGGCCACCAATCATTCTGCTGATGCCGTCTCTATCACGCACCCCCACGGTCCTACACAGTCAGTTCTTTCGTCTGCTATTCTTGACGAGGCTGGTGTGGATCCACTTGACGTCGACTACGTCGAGATGCACGGAACCGGTACTCAGGCTGGTGACGGCACTGAGATGGTTTCAGTTACGAATGTATTTGCGCCTGCGGACCGCAAACGGCCTGCAGACCGCCCATTGTACCTGGGCTCTGTCAAGGCTAATGTGGGCCATGGAGAAGCCGCCTCTGGAGTGACGGCTCTTGTCAAGGTGCTGCTCATGATGCAGAAGAACAGCATCCCACCGCATGTGGGCATTAAGCATGAGATCAACAAGGGCTTTCCCCAAGACTTGTCAGACCGCAACGTCAACATTGCATTCCATATGACGCCGTTCAAGCGGATAGATGGCAAGCCGCGTCGTGTGTTCATTAACAACTTCAGTGCTGCCGGTGGCAACACCGGTTTGCTTCTTGAAGACGGACCATGCCGTGCGCCTGCGACTGTGGACCCGCGCACCTCGCATGTGATTACTGTCACTGCCAAGTCAAAGTCCGCTATGATTCACAATGCCGAGCGCCTTGTCGCTTGGATTGCTCAGCACCCCAACACGCCTGTGGCCCACGTTGCCTACACTACCACAGCGCGTCGCATCCAGCACTACTGGCGCATGAATGTGGCTGTTTCTGATCTTGCAGACGCTCAGCGTGCTCTTCAAGAGCGCCTCAAAGAGAACTTTGTTCCTGTTCTCCCTGAGCAGCCGAAGGTCGCTTTCATGTTTACTGGCCAGGGTTCGCACTACGCTGGCCTCGGCAAGGAGCTCTACGCACACTTCTCTACCTTCCGCAACAGCATCAACGAGTTTAACCAGATCGCCAAAATCCATGGTTTCCCGTCTTTCCTGCCTCTGATTGATGGCAGCGAACCAGATGTTCAGAAGCTTAGCCCTGTTGTGGTGCAGCTCGGTCTGGCTTGCTTCGAGATGGCACTTGCTCGTCTCTGGGCTTCGTGGGGCATCAAGCCTGCTGCCGTTCTGGGCCACAGTCTTGGCGAGTATGCTGCACTGAATATTGCAGGCGTCCTCTCGGCCAGTGACACTATTTACCTCGTTGGCGCCCGGGCTCGCTTGCTCGTGGAAAAATGCACCGCTGGTACACATGCCATGCTGGCTGTCCAAGGCTCTGTCGCCACCGTTACCGATGCCTTGGGCGCGCGTGCTTCCTCTATCAACATAGCCTGCATCAATGGCCCTCGTGAAACCGTCCTCAGCGGTGAGGCCAGCGAGATGGCAGAGATTGCTCAGCAGCTTGGTGCTGTTGGTTTCAAGTGCACTCAGCTCAAGGTGCCTTTTGCCTTCCACTCGGCTCAGGTCAATCCCATTCTCGATGACTTTGAAGAATTGGCCCGCGCGGTCAACTTCCAGGCGCCCAAGATCCCCATCATCTCGCCGCTCCTGGGCAAACTTATCGGCGCCGATGGTAGCGCGCCCATCAACCCAGCTTACCTTCGCAACCACGCCCGTGAGGCAGTTAACTTCCTTGGCGGTCTTGTGTCGGCACAGCAATCAGGTGCTATTGACGAGAAGACAGTCTGGCTAGAGGTCGGACCGCACCCAGTTTGTGCAAACATGGTCAAGGCTGCATTCGGTGCCACTACCATTGCTGTCCCTACTCTGCGGCGCAACGAAACTACCTACAAGACTCTGAGCGCAAGCTTGTGCACACTGCACTCAGCTGGTCTTAATCTAGACTGGACTGAGTTCCACAGCGACTTTTCTGAGTCGACGCGTCTTCTTGATCTGCCTTCCTATGCCTTCGATGAGAAGAACTACTGGCTGCAGTACAGTGGAGACTGGAGACTCATCAAGAACCGGCCCACTCAAATGCTGCCGCCTGCCTCTGAGCCGGAAAAGCCCAAGCTGTCAACCACAAGCATTCACAAGATTGTGCGCGAAGAAGTCAAGGGCAGCACTGTCATCCTTGAGACTGAATCTGATCTGTGCCGTGCTGACCTGCGCAAGGCGCTGGAAGGCCACCTGGTCAACAACACGCCGCTCTGCCCGTCTACGCTCTATGCGGATATGGCCATGACTATTGGTGATTATGTGTACAGGCAGGTGCGACCTGATGCAGGAGACTATATTGGCATGAACATCGCGGATGTCGACGTTCTCAAGACTCTCATCCTCGATGACACTGCTAGCAGCCACATTCTACGCATCTCCACTACAGCTCACATTGACAAGGGTTACGCCGATCTCACGATATCCACTGGTGAGGGCAAAAAGCGGACTGATCACGCTACCATCAAGGTGTGCTATGGCGATCTGGAGCAGTGGAACACCGAGTTTGAGCGGGTCAACTACTTGGTCCGCTCGCGGATTGACGCATTGAAGGAGGGCGAGAAGAAGGGCACGGCTTCCAAGGTTGGCCGCGGTATTGCTTACAAGCTCTTCACAGCGCTGGTGGACTACGCTCCCCGGTACCGTGGCATGGAAGAAGTTATCCTTGACAGCGAGAACTGTGAGGCCACGGCCAAGATTCGCTTCCAGTCAAAGGACCAAGACGGCCAGTTCTTTTTCAATCCTTACTGGATTGATAGCATGTGCCACATTTCGGGCTTCATTGTCAATGCCACTGATGCTGTCGACTCGCGCGATCAGGTATACATTTCACACGGTTGGGGATCTCTCCGAATCTTGGAGAAACCAGATCCGACGAAGGAATACCGCAGCTACATCCGCATGCAACCTGTCAAGGGCACCAAGATGTACGCTGGCGATGCTTACGTTTTTGATGGTGATCGCATCATCGGCGTTTGCGGCGAAGTTCGCTTCCAAGCCATCCCGCGCAAGATTCTTAACCTCGTGCTGCCTCCTCGCGGCGCTTCTGGTGCCGCTCCTGTCGCTCCTGCTCCTCGCGCTGCTCCGGTTGCTAAGAAGTCGGGTGCTACTATCACTGCCTCTGCCTCAGCTCCCAAAGCGAAGAACACAAAGGTTGTCACGCATGCCAATATTGGCAAAGTCAATCAGAAGCTCACATCGGTTGTCATGCAAGTGTTCGATATCCTCGCCAAAGAGGTCGGTGTGTCCAACGATGAGCTTGTTGACAACATTGCTTTCGGAGATTTGGGTGTTGATTCTCTGATGTCGCTTACCGTGAGTGGTCGCATCCGCGAAGAGCTAGATATTGATTTGCACTCCAACGCGTTTGTGGATTACCCGACAATTGGCGCCTTCAAGACTTATCTGGCCCAGTTTGAAACGACCAGTGGTGAGGCCACAACCGGAGAGGACTCTGGAATCTCCAGCTCTGATTCAGAGACGGATGGCATGAAGTCTGATTCGGAAGTCACTACGCCAATGGAAGAGAGCGAGAATGGGTCCGTCAAAGACGGCGATGAGTGTGACGTCTCGTCAGTGCAGCAAGCTATCCGCAACACCATCGCTGCCGAGATGGGCGTTGAGGTCGAAGAGATCATTGCCGCTCCCGATCTGGCCAACCTTGGGATGGACTCGCTGATGAGTCTGCAGATCCTGGGCACGCTGCGAGAAAAGACAGGTCTTAACATTCCTTCTGACCTCTTTGTCTCGAACCCGTCACTCAAAGATATTGAAAGGTCTCTTGGCATTGAGAGCCGGCCGTCCCCTCAGAATCGAGCTCTTCTTGCTGAATCTACTCATAACCCCGTCCAAGATATTATGTCCGTGCAGACAGTCAAGCTTGGACAGAAGATTCGGCTAGAGCCTGCCGATCCAATCGTGAAGCTGCCACCTCCCACGACGATTGTGGACCACTATCCACACCGCAAGGCTACTTCAGTCCTCCTTCAAGGAAGCCACCGCACAGCAACCCGCAATCTGTTCATAGTTCCTGATGGCAGTGGCAGTGCTACGTCTTACACGGAGATCTCTGAGATCGGTAGTGACTGGGCTGTTTGGGGCATGTTTTCGCCTTTTATGAAAACACCTGAGGAGTATAACTGCGGTGTTTATGGCATGGCCTCCAAGTTCATCGAGGAGATGAAGAGGCGGCAGCCCCAGGGACCATACTGCGTAGCGGGTTGGTCTGCAGGCGGCGTGATCGCCTACGAAATTGTCAACCAACTGATCAAAGCTGGTGAAACTGTGGACCACGTCATTTTCATCGACTCTCCTTGCCCCATTACCATCGAGCCGCTTCCCAAAGGCCTACATGCTTGGTTCGCCTCTATCGGCCTCCTAGGTGATGGCGATCCAGACAAGGTACCTTCCTGGCTGCTGCCACACTTCGCTGCCTCGGTAACGGCTCTCTCCAACTATACAGCAGAGCCCATCCCTGATGCCAAGTGTCCCAAGGTTTCAATCATCTGGTGCGAAGATGGAGTGTGCAATCTGCCCACTGACCCACGCCCGGAGCCTTACCCCGATGGTCATGCGCTGTTCCTTCTAGATAACCGCACAGACTTCGGTCCCAACCGATGGGATGAGTACTTGGATGTGAAAAAGATGACGATCCGGCATATGCCAGGTAACCATTTTTCGATGATGCATGGTGAATTGGTAAGTCACTATCTATGGCCACTCGACCACTGTCTCACGAGAACATAAAGCTAACAGAATAGGCCAAACAACTGGGTTCACTGATGCGAGAAGGTCTTGGCCTCTAATTCATGAGCTATTGAATATCGCATTTGTACAGATAAATAAGACGAGCGCTACCTCTTGTGTTTTCTTTCGTTTTGTTTTGTAGTTATTCTTGGGTTTTTCTTGGGAACTTCTCTCGATTTATTTTCTTCTTCTTTTTTATTCTGGGTTTCAATAGGCAAGGCACAATTGTGAAGGAAAGCACAAGAATCTTTCATTTGGGTATTGGCGTTATGTCCTACAGCATGCTTTTTGTTTCGTTTTGTTTTTTTTTTTGTTTTCTTGTTTGCCTCGTTCAAAGTTTATTTTTTGATGCATTTATCTTCTTTTCATCCGTTTTACTTCATAGAAAGCCATTTTATTTTGCTTCGACCTTCCTTTTGTTCTTTTGTTTCAGTCTTTTTTTTCTCGAAAAATTTACGCTTCAGTCTTCTTTTTTTATTTGTTACTGGTTCCATTTTGTATGGTAGATCACTTGAGATTGAGATTGACATAGTTTTATATTTATGAAGTCTACCTTACTATCCACTACTTGACACCATAGCTAAGCTGAAAGACAAATATCACATCTCAAGTTAAATCTCATTCTTCTTTATGCAAGATGATACATCCCTAGCTACAGCTTATTTGTTTCATGCTGCGGTATTCTCAGACAGCTACAGTTTTTTAGCTATTTTGTAATTTATTTTATTCAATTCACCTGAAGCATCAAAGAAGTTCCATAGGCTTGATATGTACACTGTTTTATGTGCTTGTCTTTTCTCACTTATAAATATATATGGGGTTGAAATTGGAGATTTCCAGAGCCAAAACAAAATATCTTAAAAAAAAAAATACAAACAAGGGCTATTAGGTATTTCAATAGCTAGATCTTGACTTCCTATGTGTCAATGTACATTTATGAGATGCGCAGCATTGTTGACTTGATCACTTCACTTCATCCCGTAACTCGTAAGATTCTCGGTGTTTCTCTGCAATTTCATCAAATTTTGCGGTATATTTCACTTCAGCTGTCTTCTATCAACACTGGTTTTCCGTTTTTATTCTTATACATCTCAACGATCGAGAATTGCTCCATTGATATTCCTGTCTGCCACCGACATCCTGCCGAGTGCCGAGGAATAGAAGAGGAAACAGCGGTTGTCGGATGAATACAGTTGACCGCTTAGCTGTCAAGACAAGCAGAGCTGCAGGTGAAGCTTAAATTATAGAAAATATAGTAGTGAATACACCCATACAGGACTTTCCAGAGTTCAATGATTTGAATTCATCGAGAAAGCTACAAGGCCTAGTGCTGAGTTGGATCTACGAGAATATTTCCTTTATTGCCTATCTCTGGATTGTTGATGAGAACAATCGCCAGATATAAATTCCAATAGGCCAAGCTATGCTATTATAGAACGAATAAGACAAGGCGAATGTGAGCCTGTTCTCGTTGGTCATTGTTCAATGTTAGATTTCCTTTTTTGTCATTTTTTTTGTTTCATGTCATCCCTCTCTGCCTGTTAATGGTAATATCATCCGCCAACAGTAGGCCTAGTTGGGATATGTTACAGAAAGTTGATATGCAGGAGTGAGTTGCTTTTTCTTTGATCCTTCATGATGCACCGATAGGACAAACACTTTCACACAATCTGGCTTTTCATCAAATTACAACGAGCTGCACACTTCACCAGAATGGCTGTGATTTGTCTTCTGTGCTTTTATCTTGCCCTTAATACTTCCTTCCACATGTCCGGAAAGCCAATCTCTTGTCGTTGTATTGTTTTCAGCAGAAGGGCAGAGAAGAAGCAGACACTGAATTGCCGATTTGTATCCGAAAGTTGACTTTAACCAGGAATCAGGTCGCCGATTTGAAGACCAGAAAAAGTTACAGAATGCACTTGCTTTGTCCGTAGTAACTACAAATTTCTCCGGTGAGCATTGCATCAGTCTTGTGCTTTGTCTGACGCGGCTTGCTGTTAAACGGGTAGATCGGAAGTAGAGGCAAAACAAAAGAGTCAGGAAAGAAGCCAAAGGTCAGAGAAAACAGCACTAAACGTCCTCTTTTTAATATATGCTGCTTGCCTGTGGCCGGACCCAGGTTTGTGTCTTTCTTATTGAGATTCTTGAAACTGAATGGGAAAAAGGAACGGCTCGATACCATATATTGTGGGTACCATGACGCCTAGGGACTGGAAAGACCACAAACGGAGACATGAACGCGGCAAAATCGTCCCAGAAGCAGTGGACATCTGCTTCAAGGAGAAAGAGGGTAGCAATATCTTCCCTGCAGCCGTACTCTAATTTGTACTCGATCTTCTATGTAACGCGCATCCCCCTGGTAAAACGGGGCCATGTTAATATCAATTAAATATATAACAATACCTATGATCTGGACGAACTACTGAATTTCCCGAGGATTACGATGTGAAAAGGAAATATCGTACACACACAAACTTAAATGCCAGCTTAATTACGTTTTTCTTGCTCTAGAGCAGGTTAAAGTGTCCGGATCATATACTGCACGACTCCGCACAAGCGACTCACGACACACCTGCTTACAAAAACATGCACTAGTTTGACAACCCAGAACCTAGATGCATAGGTATTCAATACACCTGTGCTGAGGGCGAGTCGTGAATAAATCAACTGAGGAATATTAAACAATAGACGGCAGCTCGGCAGGTAGGTGGTATCCTGAGGTCTGCGAAGTAATAGGTCAGCCTTGCTTCTCTTCCGCACCTGGACGCATGGACTGTCCACGTAGGGAAACTTGCGCCTTTCCGCGCCCGCAGATTTCTAAGACACAAATAAATGTGCCCTTAACTAGAAATTAGGGATCGCGTACGCCTGGCACACAGCTCCGAGAAACGACCCAAGGGCAATAATATTGTTCGTTTTATGGCTGGTTCTTGTGTCTGACAATTCCGCTCACACGCCAACTTCCCCAAAACTGGAGCGATCTGGGGAATGTCCGCCGGTAAGAGCCAGCGGCCAATAGACAGCAGACGATGACCAGCAGCTGAGGAGACGAAATCCGGATAGCTGCCTCAACCCGTTTTTTGTCGCTCTCGTCGTGCCACGATACGATAAAATTCCCTTGTCTAATTCAGTACGGCCCAAGACTTTCCGTGCAGCTGGAACCTTCCCGAGGGGGGCCCACTGGCGTATGCTTTTCTCTTCAGCTCTGACGCTGGCAGAAAATCATACTCAATACGGGCCGGGTGACGAGAATCTTTGCTGGAAATACTTGTCCATCTGCATCGTTGTACTGTTCGTTTCATGTTTCTGACTGCTGTATTTGCTACGTAAGTTCTATCGGTTACCGCTTGCCTCTTTTTCTCGTCGCCCAATTGTCAGTTGATTTTTCTTGTGTTCCTAGCTTCCTTTTGTCTCGTTCACATACACGGCGATACTTATCCGGGCTCCTTTTTCTTCACTTTTTATTTTATTTTATTTTCTATTTTATTTTAATTCGTTGGAAATTATTTCACTTCGTTGTACAGCTCCATCAGAGTTCTTCGACTGTTCAGGAGAACAAAAAGAGAAAGAGAAAAAAAAAAAGAGGAGAGACAAAGAGGGAGATAAAAACAATCTCTGCTTGCAAGTAAGACTCTTTTTTTTTACCCTCACCAAGTTGCTATGAGCCGCAGATGTATTAGGCGGTGTTGTCCCTAGAGATGGTCAGACGATCGTCACAGGGGGATTTCGAGATGCGGCCTAGTAACTCTGAATGGCAATCAATCCCGTATAACGATGAATCGGCTCAGCTTGCCAAGTCACGTTTTTATCTACCCTTGGCGATACGTACACAGGTGAGTGGGTTTGTTAGGTTTGCGATCTGCCTCTACAGCATTGGTACGTTGGGTCGCAGAAACGACGATCGGTCGTAAGCTTACCGGGTTATTTTCCCACCGTCTTTATGTTTCACTTCTACATCGTACTTGGCATTGCCCAGTGCCGTGAACTCGATCTGATCTGCTAAGTGCTCCCCAAATAAGAACTAGGAGCGCAAACCTCTAGGGAGACAGAAAAAAGAAAAAGCGAAATAAGAAGGCCTGAAATCAAGCTCGGGGACAGCAGTATGTACTGTATGTAGCATTTAAGGCAGATTCTCTTGACTAGGTAGGCTTTCTTATCTATAGATAGCTACCACAAAAATAAAAATAAAAATAAGCCTCTCTTTGCTGGGGCACTGTTCAATCGTATGTTTAACGGTTTTGCCGAGAGAATCCACGGTCTTTGCACAGCATTTCGCAATTGCTCGTATCTGCAGTCAGAGTTCGTAAAAGTGCCAACTTCTACTATTTATTTATTTATTTATTTTGTTTTTCCATTCTCCGTGCGCCAAATGGTGGTTTAGCTTTGCGGTACTTTGAAGAAGGAAGCCTGTAGCCATGCATGAGTTCTGCATGCATGCTTATGATATTCTTTGCAATTCCAGAACAGAGGAGGGGAGGATCCATGAACGCAAGGAAATGATATGAGTGCCAATACGGGCGCCATGATCTCATTGTTTCCAGAGGCCACCCAGAAGTGACACAATTGGCTTGTTATCCGTATGGACTGATAACGCAACTCTGAATAGAGTGTAGCGCAGCCCTTTCCCCTTACGAAAAAGGAAACGATCCGACATGCTACAGCAGTGAAAAAAGAAAAAAAAAAAAACAAGATGAAAGCAACACTAAAGCGTTTTGTACCGGCATAAATCTGGAGGCTCTAGCGCTTCTGCAGAGGAAGTATAAGAAGCAGGGCGGAGAGGATGAGAAGTACGAGCATTTTGAGAATTCAGATAGAGCGCAACTAAGAACAAACAGACATGCAGCACTATCTGCGCTCACTCTCACGCGGTCGACAACCACCGGAATCACACAACAAGACGGATGAAAAAAGGCTGCTTTTACTGTTCTCCTATCCTCAAAACACAGAAAAGCCTCGCTCTTCTTGAGATCAGCCTACCATGTCTACACGTATGCATATGAGATAAGCCATTCTCTTTTGCGACATTTCTGACGTGTTTTGTATCCCGTCAGGAGGGTCTCTGGTTGAACAGTCTGTGAATAGCGAACAGCTGTCGCCGGGCGGGAGTGGAGAAGGATTCGAGACCTGGCGATTCTCCGTTCCTCCTAGCATTAAGGCGTCGCTGTGCACCACTTTCGCTTTGGGTCAATACATCTTCTTTCAGTAGCTATCCTTGTATTTATTTTTATCGCTGGTTCTCTGATACAGGTTGAACCAGTCATGAAATAACTGTGACGGTTGCATTTGGCGTTCTTGCCGAGAAGCCTTTGGCTTGCCCAGGGATGGCTTTCGTCTGGTGTTCCGTTTAAGCCGACAGTAAAACGGCACTCAGTTGTGCTTAGTCCGTCCTCTAAGCAGTATCCCAAGGATGCGGGCCGGAGTCACCATTCTCCCACTTGGCTTGTGTGCACCTCATACACCATCGTTGTGATTTTCCTCCTTTCCCCCCTCCCGCCACTCATAACAAGTAGCCCACCTCCTTTCTTGCCCCTGATAAAGACTGTTTCAGCGAGGTCTCTCAGAACTCGGACGTTTTCTCTACTCTCGTGAGCTTAGGCTCTCTTTCCAAAGCCAGTTGAGAGCTGAGTCGAATTTTAGTGTGATCCCTTTTCTCTTTTTATCCGGCCACGAGTTTTTGATCCCTGACTGTACCTTTCTTGTCTGCGCTCTCTTTGCCTCTGGCCTAGTAACTCTTCTTTCTGTCTGTATTATTTTCTGGCCCTATTACGTTTTCTATATATTTCTTTTATAATCGTCCTTCCCCATCTCACTGTGGACATTTTTTTCGATTTCTAACCTAATTCTCGCTTGATTGTCTCATTTTCTAAGGGAGTAGAACTTGCTTGCTAGTTTCTTCTAGCAAAGTTTTATTCCTTGTAAAGGCAATTTAGTCATTCGTTCGCTCTCTTTGTCTTCCTAATTTCTCTTGCTTCCCTCCTCTCGCTTAGCCTCACGGTATCATCTCCTTTAGCCCTGGTCTTGTATCAAACTCCCGTTAAACACTGCCAGCTGAAGGTTTTTCATATAATTTGCATCGTATTCCCGCAGTTGTCTCTATGACCCCATGTCTATCCATTCCATTCGCTACTGCCATACTCCGCTCTTATTCCTATTTTATGATTATAAGAACATGACTGTTGCCACCTGCTCCAGGTGCTAGCATACGAATACACAAGAAAACACTATCTCCCCTGTCGTTTACTGTTATTAGCAATTTTTTCTAATTTGACTGTGCCATTTTTGTTCTTATTATCTGTATTTTTGAGATATAGACATGTCTTCTTCAAAACATCGCCAACCACGCTTGCGGGCGTCCTGTGACGGTTGCTTCCTGGCCAAAGTCAAATGCTCCAAAGCACGGCCGATCTGCTCGCGTTGTCTCGCCTGTGGTATCGAGTGCCGCTATTCACCTTCAAGCAGGGCCGGCAAACCAAAATCAGACAATTCTAATGCCAACCACAGCAACAATGGCAGTCATCATGGCCATCACAACCATCACCATTACAGTTCGTCCGTACCAGATATGACTGCGATCGTCGCTGCTGCTGCCGGGTTGTCTCCGATCTCAGATGACAAGGGTCTATTTTATGCACCTGCCGCAGCATCTAGTGTTGCTGTGCCGGCCCTGTACAATCTCGAAACGGACTGGCAAAATTCTTCAGGTGTGCATGACTCCGGAAGCGCAATAGCACGGAACAACTCTATATCATCAGAGCTGGCCCTCTTCAGCATGGACGAAAATGCAGTACAACATGGGTCTGTTCCACCGGTGGTGACTGCTGCTACCGTCACCTCCAGTACCAATGGAGACATGTATGGTGCCGGCCTACCTTGGACACCACCAATGGACCTGTCAGTTACACAATTCGCAGAGTCACCCCTCGGTGTGCCAGTTAGTGCGCGGAATCGTTCGCAATCTTTTGATTTCGCCATACCAGGGACAGCAGCCGCTGCTTCAGGTTATCCATGGGTGGATCCCGTGACGATGGATATGTTCCCTTATAGTCATGGTCAGATGCCCACCCCAGGCAGCATTGCGTCGCCGTCGACAAACAGCTATTTCCCAACCCCGTCGACGACGCCAAATCTACGACTGAGCCCGGCAGCTCGACACAAGTATGTGTCTGCAGCAAATGGAGGCAACGGCGATCACCATAAAAGTGGCAAATCTTGCAAATGCTTCTCTACTTGTCTATACTCTCTGCAAGCCCTTCACAATGCTTCCAGCCCTGCCGCACCACCTTTTGACGTTGTTCTCTCGCTCAACCACAGAGCCGTTGAGGCTTGTGCATCCATGCTAGCGTGTTCCCGCTGCATGAGTCGCTCTGGTACGCACACAGCAGCCATGTTATTGGCAACGGTGATAGGGAAAATCACGTCATTTTACAAGACTGCGTCTCAAACATATTTTGAATGTGACGCAGTGGATTCTGGAGATGCGGCAGTTGGCTCGGCTCTGGACGGGAGCAGCGGAGAAATGGATTCAGAATCGTCTCCAGGAGCAGGCAGCATTAGCAGCCATCATTCCAACAGAATTACGTCTTCGACAAGTGGAAATTTGGTCACTGGCCTTGGAGTCAGCCTGGGCGCATACCAACTACAGGGAGAAGAAGGACGCTGGCTGGAACTGGAGATTCTAAATCGCGAATTGCGAAAGCTTGAAGAAGTTTATGCGCGTTTTCGAGAGGTATGTGGAGATTTATCTGAAGATGTTGAAGTATCAAATGCCATGATAGGCTACTTGGGGCAGACATTGGGTTCTACTTTGGATCTTGTCAACCACCGAAAAGGAAACTTGGGGCGTGCTTGAAAGCGTTCCTAGAGCCTGCCCTCATGTTCATCTAAATGAGAACATTGGTTTTTTTTACTGTCTATCTTTGTGTGCTGGATTCTAGCTGTTTATTTGGCCACTTGATGATTTCTTTTTCATGACATGATGTTTACTTCTTTACGAACGCGGCGTTTTGCATAGAGATTTGGCCAATTCGAGGTTTTATCGCTTGGCTTCAAAATGAGTATGGAAAATAAAGGTGCACACCTCTATCAGTTCCTATTTTCATACTACAGTAATCATGGCCTGAGACGGGAAAATATACACGAGGTAAAATGGCACGATAATTCAATTTCTCACCTATGTAAGATTTCACTGATATCTACTGGGACGAGCTACTGTGATCGTGCGGGAAAGCATATTCTCTCCTAAACTACAGGTCTAATATCCGGCCGATTGAGGCGTGATCTCTACGATATTTGCCAAACCATGCTTGGGTAGTGTGTTTCTCTTGTTCTCTAACATATTTGCGTATGTGAACATCTTCTCTGAAAAAGTGGTATGGATCAGCCGTTCTGTAACAATGTCTTTTTTTCAAGAAATGGAAGCTGTTCTGACGGTTTTTCTGGTTATAGGAACGTATACCCCATCCTTCCCGAATTTTAACAGTGGAGATGTCCGAAAACAACTCAGTTGAAGTCTGGGCAAGAGTAAGATGGAAAGTGAAAAAATTAAGTGAGTGGTACAGCGTGTCATATAGTGGTGGCGTAGCGGGATGTGATGTAGTGGTGTGCTACATTCCCACGAGCCTTTTTTTGTCCACTTTCTTATCCACAGCCGCATGTCTGGATGCTGTTGGGAGAGCTGTGCGAGTTTTAATAGGCGGAGATATGCACAGGCTCCGTGTCGCCTCCCCCCCCAAATTTTCTCAGCAACATACCATGAGACCCAAGATCAAAAAAGCGCCAAGACAGATTGTCCTTCTGCCTACAGTTTCTCTAAGTTTAATTTACCAGCCGCAGGTTACATTGAAGTAAGGTATAAGCTGAAAAACGAGAACGAAGAAGAGAGCGATCCAGGTTACCGGAAAAAGTCGACTGGATGGTGTCCCTCTTCGCTGCGTTTAAATACTCTGCAGCTAATTTTTATGTCTTGCATATACAATGATACATAATTTCTTTTGCTAATGAGTGTGCAGACGGCTTGTTTGTCTCCTTTGACAAGATTCAAAAACTCGGCAAGGATCAGAGAAACGGGACAGTGGGAGAGCAGTGGGTGTCCGCGTGGTTTTTGTTCCTGCACATCAGAATTAAAGTAAATAAGTGGAATATAAAAGAATTGAAAAAAGGATATATCTAAACAAATACGAGAAAATTTAGCTGGCAGTCCGGACAGCAGAAAAGATATGACAGACGGCAAAACTCAAGTCGGTTTAGAGGCAGACGACAGCTAAGAATCAAGATGCATACTTTATATATATTTCCTAGAACAATATGTATTTTTTTTTAGCAAAACCTCTGTAAATATCCGTCAATTTGAAAGAAAAGGAGGCATTTTGTATTACATGATTCTTACTCAAGATATTCGCACTTCGCCTTTGTCGCATCTGGCTTTCGTCATATTGGCGTCAGGAAGATTTCTATTCATGACTTAATTAAGCAAGCAGTAAAAAGAAGAATTAAGTGGGAAAAATTGTTGCAGGGTTTTCGTGAAAAAAATATATATATATATATATATATATAGCAAGATTGTCAGGTAACGAATGGCTGAGGCAGAAAAATATGAACAGAAACCTAGGGAGAGTGGGATTGGTCGCCAGAGATAGTTTCTATCAGGAAGATCGTGTGTATCCCGTTGGTCTTCGGCCTGTGTGTTGGGAGAAATCTTTCCAGATATTTTGCTTCGACTACTGAGACTTTCTCAATTTTAGATTGTTAATTGAAGTCGAATACACATCGCTTGTACAATACTGCAAACTTCCATGTTGGCGAGGTTCAAGCAAAGGCATTAACAAAAGCCGATGTTTTATTAGCTTCCTGCATAGAGAATGCGAGGTCGGCTGATATAGCTAGAGATCGGATGCATGTAGCATCAAAACTAGGAATCATTCCGTAGATACCGAGATACCATTAAGAAAACCCAATGAGACTAGACATTACATTGATATCTAGAAGATACGACTGTTTCTTTATTTGTTGATCTTAAAAGATTCGCTAAACCACTGTACCTGCATGGTAAGATCCATTCGCATTCCATGAGCCTTGTGTAGAGTCTTGGCAGGGCCTCCGCTCAAACCAGGTTGTCACCCCGTCACTCTATCTGCCGTGGAAATTCAGCAAACCCTTCTGAATATCTACTTTTCAACAGAAGCCAGATAATGTTAAATAGAGTTATGTCATTATTCCATATTTTTTCTAGGATTACCTTCACATCCACAGTAACCTTGCTTACAGTACACGAACCTGCCGCCCAAGAAGCGTTTGTCTCCTGTTTCTTCAAACTATCCTGTCTCTACCATCATTTTTCATCTGCTGGGATACTGTATGTCGAAGATTTCAAGGAAGGAACCATAACTCTTCATCTCTGAGTATGTATAATTCAATGTCGCGAATTACTTGCCACAAGACGATGCTCCGCTGTAATCTCTCTTCGTGCATATTCAAATATGGGTGGTATGCTAAGTGTACTCGTAATGGATGCCTCCCATTTTCTCTTTTGGTAGGCTACTTGGATGGTAAAGCCGAGTCTGTCGGCACTTCAACATGCACAGGAGACGGAGACATGCCTGTTGTGATACACGGATCAGTACATGCAGATACACCGGCTGTAGATTTTCGTGCATGTAGGTCCAATGGTTGATCTCTGTGAGCAGATGGTTTGGCTTGAAGATGCATGCTAACATGTCCTGTGGAAGACGATAATGTCGCAGAACATGATGCAACACACCAACTCTCTGGCGAACTAATGAAACAAAAGTTTCGCACAGGTCGGAACAGAAACAACTACCTCCACGTTTCTTGCACACCCACATTTTCGTCAAGGTCATTGAGATGCAGCCATGCATGTTTCTCTCTCGGAATAAAATATTTCTTGTTCTTGAAAGATATAAAGATCTGACAGGGGAATCAAAACCTCTGCCGACAGAAAACGGCGCGCTCTGGACTAATGCATCATGCGCCACTAAGCTTCAGATATCACCAAAAGCTAGGCAAAAGGAAATAAAAATTTCAAATCAAGCGATTATTTTCTAGTTTTCGTTATCATTGTATATAGCATTGAAAACTCGGCATATTAATGAAGTTTATCGTAACTACAAGCGCAAAATATATTCGAGTATCCACTGCAGTAAAGATGCCACAATATTCCCAGCTAACATTAGTCTCGAGCGAAACTAAACTGTTTCTCAAGCTTTTAGCACTCGATGAAATATATATAGATACGCAATTGAGAGGAAAATAAGACACGAGATGCCCACTTTGAGGCATGTACTCTGTGATCAAACCTAATTTTCAGGCTCTGTCATTTTTGAATGATGCCGCGTGATCACATAGAAAGTGCTGCAGGTTATAGAACTACAGGAAATCATGAAGCCCTCAAAGTACGTGTATATTATTGTTTGATAGATTATTCCCCGACATTACACTTAAGAGCAACCCACTGTTGCCGAAATTTCTCCCCGTTCTCCAATCTTATTTACTGCATTCATAGCCTACAAGATCGTTCTCTTCCTCACATGACTTATAAGGCTACCACTCAATGTCAACATATATTTGATATGATAAAGTTGAGTGGGTCGTGGAGTGTATCTCAAATCTGCGCTTCTGAAGATGTTTCGCTAGTTACTTAACTATCTTCGTCTGATATATGATTGATACCGGTTTTGAAATTGAACTTTTAACGCAATAACGAGGATGGCCATAATTTCTTCCTTTTATCTCCTTCTCTCCCCTTCTTTTATTTTTATCATTTTATTTTTTATTGTTTCGTTTTTAAGACTTTTTGCGTGTCTTCAGCCGGAGCATCCTCATCGCAAAGAGAACTGCGGCTTTGTGAATATTTTGCTTGCAATGATTACGAAGAAGAAATCCTTTCTGTATTACGTAATGCAGCGCAAAGTAGAAAGCTTACACCATAACGTAGAGCAAAACTTGGAGCTTTAAACGATTTGGGAAACCAATTGGTTTATGGATTTTATGTTACCGTACAGTTACAAGATATTCTCGTTTTGACTGCCCTCAAGACCAAACACCTAATTCAAATCCCGCAAATACCGTATGATAAAATTAAACCCCCTTACACAGCAGATCCACCAGACAACTTAATAACTTGGCCTAAAACGAATATCAGTATTGCGTTGAAATGGAGTATATTGTGGGGAGTTTGGACTTACCGTTGATCCATTCACCCTCCTCGCTGACAAGCATAGAGACAGCACGGCCAATGTCAGCCGGGGTGCCAACACGCTTGAGCGGGCATGCCTTGGTAATACCAGCATCGATGATATCCTGAGACATGCCCTTGTAGCCACCGGGCACATAGTGCCACGAGTTCTCGTCATACATATCGGTCTTGACGCCTCCTGGAGCGATGCAGTTGACCGTGACGCCCTTCTCGCCGCAGTCGACGGAGAAGGCACGCGTGAAACCCTCAACTGCAGCCTTGGAACCAGCATACAGGGCGTGGTTCGGGATGCCAGTCAAGCTGGCTGCGACCGATGAGGTCAGGATGATGCTGCCGCCACGGCGGCAATGCTTCAGACCTTGCTGGGCGACAAAGAACTGGCCGCGGCAGTTGAGGTCAAAGACCTTGTCAAAGAGCTCCTGGGTGACATCCAGCTCCGACGACCAGACCTCCATGCCAGAGTTGGACACCACGATGTCGATGCCACCATAGTGGGCCACAGCGCGGTCAAACAGAGACACAACCTCAGCGGGCTTGCTGATGTCAGCCTGCATAGCCACGGACTTGGAGCCGAACTTGGCAAGCTCGGCAACAACGGCGTCGGCTGCCTGGCTGCTGCGGCCGTAGTTCACGACGACATTGGCGCCACGGCGGCCCAGCTCTAAGGCAATACCCCGGCCAATGCCGCGGCCGGCACCGGTGATTAGAGCAACCTTGCCAGCAAAAGGACGGGCAGGGTCCTTGGTGGCAACTGCCTCGGTGGGGACGGCAGCTGCAACAGGCACCTCGGTAGGTGCTGTGGTAGGGTTGGTATCATAAGTGGCTGCAGGAGACATTGTGGGACTTTTAAAGCAGGGGAATAAAATAGAAAGCAGGCGAGAGGGAAAATTGTGTAGGTTTGATTTTGACATGGGTTTGGAAGAGCTGCCTTCTTGTCGATGTGCAGATACAATGATACAGAGTCTTTGGCGATACGTTTTAGGAAAAGTAGATAACTGGCTTACGAGCACAGCGTCTCTTATAAAGAGCAAAACAGGAACTAAAAAGTTCCCCAATCTCTATCCTGAGATGTGTGAAGTCCGAAAGGAACATCCGTACATGAAACGGTTTTAGTTGGGGAAGTTGTTGGGGGAGTAACTAACATAGCCCGTCCGTGGTATCAGTAATTAGTAGGATGCAAGTCCGTAGCTTTTACCATGAAGCAGTCCGGTGGCTGCTCCAACAGACAGGGTTGTCCTTTGAATTGCTCCACCTATGGCAAAAAAATTTGGTGAAGCAACGCGCCGTACCGCCGCTAGAGCCAGATACTTCCTTTTCGTCTACTTTACAAGCCTAGTATGTTGCTATTTCTAGTAAGTAATTCTCATCTGTGAGGATATTCAAGAGCCATAACTTGCAGGCTAGATCCACGGACAAAGATGACTGTCTACTTCGGATCAGACATGACAAACCGCTATCCGCTTGGGTCCGCTGCTTTTTTTTATATTTTGTGCTGTTTGGACTTCGGCAATGTGCACATTACCATGTAAAAGTGCTAATAAGAACTCCGGTGCTTATTTTATGGGTCTCTAGCCCCATTTTACTGTGGACGAAGAAAGCTAAACTGCACTACAACAAGTGAATAGCAGAGAGAAATGAGAACGCAGGGGTACTTTATTAGCCTCGTTTGTAAGAGTATCGTATACTCCGTACCCAAAGCTTCACTGAAACCAAATCGACTCAGTGTGTGGGTCACCATGCCCTGTCTTCAGCAAGGAATATATCGATGGAGTGGACACGCTGAAAGAACAGTAAGAGTAACGATTTATTCTACTCTTGTCACTGAAATTATCTAATTACCTTGTAATGCGATTGTCTTTCCGAGCCTTCGTGTCTTTTTCTCATCCCCAACGGACTTCCGACATGGTAGATCCAGGTGGAGCCAACGGGCCACTGTAACAAAAGTTATCTTTTAGTAAGCAGCTAAGATTAATATTGGCATAAGAATAGAGGCTCCCCTTGCTGCTTATAGTGGAGACCTGATTCGCCCTTTTCGAGAGGACTTTTTGTTTTTTAAATAGCCTGTTATCCAGGGCAAGGGGAAGATCGTCTTACATACTCCGTAGTCTTATTGTTAGTGAATATTATATGTGACCCAGCTAAACACTATCTAAGTTAGTAAGATACAAAAAAGGGTAATGCTGAAGCCCAATAAAAGTGGAGTCAAAGATGCTAAGACATAAGCTATTTGACACCAGCCCATCTAACCAGAATTGTCTTAGCGGAGGCTCTCAAAACCAACGTCCGTCGATGGCAAAGCCAGGACAGAGCTAACATGTACTGGAACTGCATTCGGTTCGCAGGAAGAGCACTTGATAGCAAAGTATCTATAAACTAGAAGGGTATTAGATGTCTGTAGGAGTTTTTTTTTTTAGTGTATTGCTAAAGACCATGTGTGAAAACGGGCCAATCCTCTTGCCGAGGCGGAATGTCTGGCAGGGGTGAGGTGGCTAGCACCACATACCTAATCATTACAAGCTCAAATGTTTTGAATAAATTTTCCACATGTTAATTGATTTCTTCACTAGTAAAAGAAAGCACAGAGTAGCATACCTCAAGACTTGTTGCTGGTGTGTCATTATTATTCAGCCTATATATGCAGAGTATTGGACCGTCTCATTGGTGTCTTTCCATGTCTGAAGCAAAGGACCATTCGCCAAATTAAAAATAGAGGGTATTAACCATACATCTTTTCTACCAACGGGACTATGGAAAGCTTTTGGGGGGAGGCGAAAGATCTTTTCTCCTTATGTTTTAACCTTCGTCAGATGCCTTTCTGCAACTCTCCAGTGTCTCCCAAGAGAGCATAAGCTGCATATAAAATTCTCCGACCCGGCCAGCCCCTTGTATCCTCTTCTAGATAACTTTGGTACAGTTATTTATTTGACTTAATGTATTCTTTCAAATAGTGTGAGTTCAATTTCCCGCATATATATATAAACTGCAGAGACGGGGATCGGGAATTTTAAGAGCCCGAAACTTTCTTCCCTCAAGATGCCGATTTTGGCAGGTCGCAAACTCATAAAGTATACCTAGGTGGAAGAGAAAAGTGAGGAAATAGTGGCCGTACTCTTTACTCGACAGAGATGCTCTGTCGCGTTTGCACGAGACAAAACGGTCTGAAGTGATTTTGAAAATGTTAATTTTTGTGGGGAGATAGAAGACGCAAATCATTAATTACGCACCTCCAAGAATCCCTTACTCCTGTCATCGTTCACCCTGATTTCCGATGGTTGGTTGCGGAAGGGCACTCTATTTCCGTCATGATGACGTCGAGGGCGTGACAGAACAGGTTCAGTAAAATACGGGCGGGCTGTTGCAAAGGCCTAGTTGGTGTCCTAATATCCGTGTGCATTCTGCGGCTCACTTCTCTCTGAGAAATGGACGTAGATTGACAGTGGATCTTCTCCCGTCTTAATTTATCATCATACACGCGTGCACTCTTTTTTCCTTATCCAACTCTCACGTCCATATAAATTAGCACACGCTGAAGGGTGCCTCCAACCGTATTAAAGTACAGACGATCGGAATTTGGCCTATCGGAGCCGTCTTCGGCCTCACACGTTTTACTTCTTTCTGGGGCATCTCGCTTTTCAATACGCCTTCGCCTGCAACAAAATAATTCTTACAGCCCTCCTCGGCAAAGACGGAGACACGACAAAGGCTCACTGAGCCCGCACGAAAATATATGAGGACGGGTAGCTGCGATTCGTAATAGCTTACGAAGCTATCAGAGGGACGATCTGTACTTTTTTTTTTTGTTTGATTACTTCCCATTATCTTCGAATAATTGCACCTTCTCATCTTTTTCTATCAGAATCAGAGACTTCTTATAGATGTGGGAGCACAACTATGGCAAGTAAAATGACCGATGTGCGACCAATAGGCCACGAGTTCAAACAACGAGAAAACAGATATCGTATCCCGCTCTTCTCAGAGTACCCCATCTGTGCACGATTGCAGCCAACGGACAAAGACAGACATGGAGCGAGAGCGGCCGCATCGGCACGCAGAAATATTGTTGGTACTTTTGCCGTTGGGTTTTTTTTTTTCGATTATAGTTCGCACTGCTCGGGTGAAATTGTTTGGCGCCCTCTCTGCTTTCGTGTACTTAGATACTGTGGTGAACCGGTAGGCGGCAGACGAAATCTTAGCAAGTAGATGCAGGTAAATATATTCAATAGGCACACCCCTCCTACACTGGTTATGAACCTTAATCTGCACTTAAAAGATACCAGTTATAGGACTGCTATTGAGCTTGTGGTTTTTCTTTTTGTCACCAGAAGCCTTCGTTAGACAGGGGCATTCCCCCTTCGTGATATTGAACCAGTAGTAATCTTGCGTCAAAAAAAATTGAACTAGGAGTTGAACTCGATTTCTGTGGTGTAAGATCTAGGTTTGAACGGCATATGGAATTAAGCGTATGTCAGGAAAGTTTGGTTCCGCATATATATACTCTATTTTTGAAGCATGATGCCTAAGTCGGCCTGAATTTCAATAGGTTTTAGGGTGAAATGGGTATGAGCAAAAGAAGGAGAAAAATATACGTAGATGAAAGTAGACGAAGACAGTAATAAGTGGCTAGTTGTATAGGCTTTAGTTCTGATGAAGTTCATCTTTATCTCGCATTTACGTAGGCTTCATTTGGCTCATCCTGTTTGCATAAAGCGGGTGATGAGAACACGTAGGTATCATTCCGAAAGCCTATTTCGGCATCATCCCGATGTTCCAGGGAAATAGAGAAGAGAAATATCAGAACAAAGCAAATAGCAAGATACGTAGCAGGGTGGTTGGCTGTACGTAAAATATCTTCGCTAGATTCGTTGGAGCCTTTCCTTTGTAGGAGAGGGTGCTCTCACAATCAATTTTGCTTTTGCATTTTCTCATAAAAAAATCTTATTTCTCCGTGGTCTTGTTCTTGGCTTTCCACTTTTTGCTCCATAAATTGGACCTTAAACTAGCTCATCTTATTGACCTCGTTAACGTTTCTTTTTTTCCCTTAAATATTACAGCGGAATTTATTTTCGTTGCAGTGGCAGTTCGCTACCCTAGTAATTATCCATGTCATTCTTCATCCAAGTAGCTTCATTCTTCTAGGGACGACCTATGTCAAATACCAGCCATAAAATCATTTAAATTTATTTGGCTCTTATTTCAATGAAACTCATATTATCAGGCCATGGTAAGGGCATGTGGCAATTTATCTATGTGTTGTGATAGTTGTAGTAATAAAGCATAATATCATTTTCTATTATAGCAACATACCCTGCAAATTACTACGGCAACAAGCAGTGAGAATATCCCAGAGAGTTTGCCACCAGGAACCTGGAACTCTGTCAAATCTTTTTGGACTCTGCCAGCCACTTGTTTTCTAACGGCTCATGTGCCAGAATGCTTAATTTTCTGGTTGAACTTTTCTTCGTTCTTCTTGTTCTGCTCTCGGTCTTTGATAGTTCATTCATTGCAAGAGGTTTTTTTTTTTTTTTTTTTGGAAAGATAGACACTGCATTGAAGACAGCGTATTGTACATGAAATGGGCCTATAGGCACCGTAGCAAGTCTAGGAACGAATGTATGGTATGACTAAAGTCTTTCAAAGCATAGTAGGCTGCAATTTCAATTTATTAGTGAAAAAGCCTTTAGAGAAGAACGGCAATTGTACTTTGATTAGAATTTCTAAAGAAGTAAGCTGCGCTCCCTCAAAATAAATCACGAAACCTATCAGAAAGTTGAGGAGTCTGCAAAGGAAGGTCGTTTCTACTGCATCTTTCTCGCACGGAATATTCTGTATATCAATCAAAAGATGCATCTTGTTAAACTAAGCTAAATAACGATAATCGCAAAACATTGCAGCAAAAGACATAAATACCAACCCGCACAGACTCTGCTTTTTCCATAGAGTCGCCAACAGTTTTTTAACTGTTAGATCTTAAATCCATCGACGCCTGGGTATTCTTAATTCTTGATGTGCCACCAGTAAACCTAGACCGTTTGAGTTCCATGCATATTAGGCATTAATTCATTCCAAAGCCAGTTGCATACCAATACTCTTAAACCAAAGACCCCAAAGACAAATAAAGAAAGAACAAAATACGTAGAGAGTAATCTTCGAAGTAAGTTAACAGAAAGAAATCATGCAAGGCTCTCAATACTCCAGTTGCTGGAAAGAGCCAAGAGCTTGCGGCGAATCCCATCATTGATGCGAGTGCTAGTGGTCTCGCTTATTCTCTGAACTCCGTAGCTGAGAATATCTGCAGGATTGTCCAACGCAAATTTTGAACCATCACTCCGTGTAAGAACCGCTATGCCGTCTCCACCCCAGAGATAAGCAATGACGGCTGGATCTTCCGGTGTAACTTGATCTATGGCAACCAGAGAGTTGCCACCGTTGGTGTTGCTATTAACATTGCTGTCATTGAGGTTACCAGTATGGCTCCTAGGACTAGCCAAACCAGGAGACGAACTGCCATTTGGGGGAGTGGCTGTGGTAACAGGAGCGCTAGAAGTTGTAGAGCCCACAGACATTGAACGAGTAGGTTGACCTTGCTTTAGACCACGGTCCAAGTGACAGACGCTGTCAGCCCAGAGGATCAGCACAGCGCGGTACAATGCGGCGCTCCACCAGCTAGGACGGCAGTCCGCAGACATCTGTCGGAGAAGACGCAAAACTTGACCACAATGGAAAATGGCTTCTTCTCGTTGGAAAATGCAACGCTTATGACGGAGTCCGAGCTCCCAGTAGGAGTTATTGAAACCTTCACGGCGAGCTAGGCGCTCAACCTCCGGAAAGTTGGTCACTGCATTTAGAGAAATAAGGTGATACAGAACCAAATTGCAACGAGTGACCGCACAGTTCGTATTGGCCTTATAATAAGCCATTGACAGTTCATACCAGTGCTGCAGCTGAGCCTGTACTTCTTCCAGCCTCTGCATGGTTGATGCTTTTGTGACAGTGCGGTTTGTAGAACGACGAGGAGGCAGCACGTCTGGCAGACAGCAAAGCATTTGACGCAAATGGCAGAGAAGGCTTTGAAGCGGGTGCAATAACAGACGAAGTTGCTGCGGTGATAGGCTGCTCTTGCGCCGCGCCAGATTATCATGTAAGAAATCTTGGAAAAGCTCGCATAAAGATGGAGCAGGTGAAGGATTCCCAATATTTTGAGAGTTGACATCTGCTACGTTGCCATAAGTGTCTTGGACAGCAGCAACCCAGCGTTTTGAAGTAGGCGCAAGCCAGAGAGCATCCGCACTTGGCAAGGGGCACTGCAAGTCGCTGATTGACAGCACAGGCGCTGTATCATGGAACAAGCTAAGTTCTTGATCAACCATGACCCAGTTGTATACAAGTCTACACAAAGCGTTAGAGACCAAAAGATTATAAATTTTCTGAGTGAAATAGGTTTGCTTACCTGTTCTGAGACTCTCTGTTAAGCCATGATCGCCACTGCAGCTCCGCACTTGCTGGGCTGCTAAAATTGGGAACCATAGACGGCTGCGGCTCGAGCATCCCTGCATGCTTCAACATCTACAGGTGAGGTATACTGTTAGCTTGTCTATGTTGAAAAAGAAAAAAAGTGGCAAATAAGAAATGGTGACAAAAACTTACCGAGAGATACATGCTGCGCTGGCCCATAGCAATATCCATCTGCCACTTATCACCTCCCCAAGCGCCAAGAAGAGTGAAAAGCAAAGCACATCGCAGAGCCGTTGGGTCAGCAGACAACTCAACATTCTTCTCAATAATATCAAAAAGAGAGATACGACATGTCTCCGATAGCCCAGCTGATAGATAGCGAGCTTCTGCCATAGGCACCATTGCTGCACCTTGCGCAATCATAAGCAGCACAAGAAGTGTTGACGCTTGATTATTATCTAGCATCTCATTTGGATCGACTACACCACCCGCAATCAATGGAAAGTAGATGGTTAAGCTGGTGACGTAGCTGCGTAAAAAGTACTCGAGTATGCTAGACGGGGGCAGCACGAGAAAATTGAAATCGGCGCCAGGGCTTGCTGCACCACCGTTACCACCCTTGGGATAAATGCCTGAGCGGTGAATATCAAGGGCCTTGTGTAAGAAGCTCTGCGTGATAGCCAACATCTTATCCCGTGAGCGAGAAGTCAGAGGCACCACCCGTGGGGTGTCGGTTGTATTTGGCTGATTTTCCAAGAATTGTTCTAGGGCATACCATGTACCCTCTTGCTTTGACTTTTGCTCCAGGCACTCCAAATGAACTATGGCAGTGCGCGGGCAGGACCCAGAAAATATTGGCGGAGTGCAACGTGCTAGTGGCCATGCGGCCTCTGATGCAATAACTACTTCAAACTCCGGTATGGCGCCATCAGGGCAAGGTGCCATGGCTGCCATATCGAATATCTGGACCGACTGTTTAAAGAGATTATTACCGTTGCTAATATCATTGATACTGTTGCTGCGACTACCATTGCTGGGTTTTCTACCGTCAAATTCGCTGGACGAGAGAACACTGGTGCCACGCGTGTGGATGGAACCTTGTGATGAAGTCACTGTCATGGGCTCAGAGCCTGATGATATGTCGCTAAGCTCGGTGGTAGCAGTAAATGGTGGTATCAGAGCAGCAGTTCCCATATCGGTCGGCCGACCAAGATGAAGCGGGTTCGCATACATATCGATCTCCATAGGATAGTCGGCCCAGATTAGGTCCTGGTAGCTTGCCTCTGTACCGATAAATTCACCGCTGGCACCAAAGCCCATGAACTCATCCATGGCTTCAACACGACCATGTGGAGAAGAAAAGCCCTCAGGGCTGAGGTGATTATGAGTGTTTGACGGTGACTTATTTTGTTGAGAGAAGGCATGAGGATGTTGGTGAAGCTGTTGCATGTGTGCCTGTTGCAAACTTGTTGGATCTGTAAGGCACATATCTAGGCCCGCCGCACCGCCAACAACCATGTGGTCTAAGCCAAGATGAGGTGAACCTGGCTTGGGACCAGCATGATGGTCAAGATCAATAAAAGCTGGCGTTAGAGGCTGCTGGCCCTGTTGTGGTGGCGATGTGACTAATTGGCCTGTGAAAGCGGCGGCGGCAGCGGCAGCGGCAGCACTTGCCTGAGCAGCACGCACGGCAGCCTTTGATGAACGGCGAGCAAAACGTGCTGCGCATGGAAGATTCTTCTCTGCGCAGCGTGAGCACGGTACACGTTTATCACAGCCAGTTTTTGCATTGGCGCAATTCTGGCAAGCGATTGGCGTGCGGCCAGCTACAGTTGGAACGCCCCCTGGAAGAGGCTCCATGGGGTCCCGGGCCTCATGGTATGTTGAGTGATGCCTCTGAAGAAGGTCTCTGAGTATCGGAGCTCACTATCAGCTATTGTATCTCTGTCATTATCCTAAAGAGGCCATGAGCACCTACCTCCTAGCAAAGGAGAGCTGGCAAGCACTGCATCGGTGAGGCTTGACGTTTGTGTCTAACACCGATATCAGCAAGACAGTTAAATCCATATGACAAGGTAGAGGGACACTTACGACTAGGAATATGTCTTTCGAGGTGCTCCTTGCGGGTGAAGCTCTTCCCGCAGTATGCGCAGAAGACCATGGCGGCGTGTTTCTTGAAGACTGAGACTTGCAGTATGTGTATATAAACTCAAAGAAAGTGCAAGGCTTTCTCCAGTGTCAAATATGAATGAATATTTGAAGACTGAGAGATATCATGCAGGAAAATATAAAAGAATGTGTATGTTGTCAGGCATGCACAGCTTAGGTTCCAGTAAGTTGGCTAGAGATAAGTATGTGCTCGTGAGTGTTTCGTTGGTTGGAAGTGCAGAAGCGAATGGAGGCAGAAGAGTCTTTTAGGTTAGAAGAAAGGTAAGGATAGAATCTTGGGAGAACATAAAAAAGAATGCAAGAGAGAAAAAAGGGCAAAGAAAGAGGTGGAGGAGGATGCGGTGATGTATAGACAAGAAAAGGCCAGGAATGGGAAAATACTGGGAGATTTTGTTATGTTTTGGCAAGTGGACATAAAGCTTCGTGCTATTAAGCAACTTGTCTGGGGAGCTTCGTTAAAGGTGCATGGGTAGGTTGAGCTTGTCCCGGCATATGGTGTATAAATATGAGTAGTTGGGTTTCTATCCAAAAATTGTCGGGGAATATTATAAGGAAGGTAATAACATAATAATAGAGAGCGAGAGGAGGGAATGAAGACAAAGATAGACAAAAGGCACAAATAGAATAGATCAGAAACAGTACACAAATACACACACATCCACATGCGTACATAAGGCTCACCATCTGGCCGAGAGGCGGAGTCTGCTGCAAAGTAAGCTAAGCCCAAGGAAGCCAAGTCAAGAAAAGACAGAAACGGCAAGCTAGAGAACAGGGGTAGGGGTGTATGGAGCGATCAAGGTAGCGGCTGTATCCAAGACATGGAGAGGGAAATCTTCCCGACCAGGTTGTTGTTAATGTTCAGCCGCCACTGGGTTTTACAAGTGCTAGGGAGATAGACTAGGACAGCGAAGAAAGAGAAGAGGAGGGGGGGGGGTTGGTTCCTATGTGCTTTCATTCCTAAAAAGAAAGGACAGGGGTGAAGGGCATGGAGGCGGGGAAGTAGATCAGCGTGTAAGCCACACTATGTTCCCAAAGATAGCCATGAGGTCAAGGATAGGCGGCAGAGGACAGAAACACGAATGAGAAAAATCGAGAGAATACGGGAATGAAGACAAAAGAGAGCAAGACAGATGAAGACAGCCCGAACGACCGACACATCGGCCGGCACAACTAGTAAAGAGCCGAGCCATATTTTGTGCAAGTTTGGTATGGTCCCATATGGTTCTTTCGTCTATGATCTAGATATTTTGTCTTGCTTCCTTTTCTTTTCTTTGCATGATTCTACAAGAATGTCCGGCTACCACGTCACAACTAGCAGACCATCTGGAAATACAAGAAGTAGAATAAAATCGGTGCAAGAAGATCAGCTTACTGGAGAAGAAGACAAGTTCAAGAGGACCAAGGTATTGAGATAACGGAAGGTGGAAGCGACAGGATGACATTTCATCGAATACGAGCAGTGCGTTCATGGTAGTAAAGGGGTGAACGGGCGAGAAAGTATACGAAATAGTGCACAGAGGTAGTTCTAAAACCTCATGTGCAGGGATATAAAAGGGGAAATGATAGGGCAAAATATGAGAAACTTTTGAAAATAGGGATTATGCAGTCAGGGCAAAACCACTTGGTGCCATCACCTTGTCCTGCAATCCTCCATTCCAAGTTCTGGTCGTAATACGGCCATGTGCGAGTATTGTTGGCCATAGTATTGTAGGGTTTTACGAGAAAAAATAAGGCATGTGTACATGTACGATGTATACCAGAAGCACACTTGGGTTCCTGTAAATGATTCTGTAATACGCACATTAATGGTGACCAAACAAAGATGGGAGCGGGAGTGTCGGAATTAAATTGGAAGCGGGTAGAGTTGCGCAGGCGACGACATGAACGAAAATGGCCCAGCTTACGACTGGAACAAGAGTGGACAGATAGATCATCGTGGGTTGGAGTGGAGATGATTAAAGCGGGGAGGATATTAGAGAAGAATAAGGCATAAAGGCATGAATCGTGGAGTCGAAGGATATAGAGTAATAGCAGAGATAGGTAGGAAAACTGGGGGAAATAGCTATAAAGGGACGAAGAGAGAAGAAGCGAAAAAGAAACAATGCAATGTTTGGCAGACAAAACAAATAGATCCCAAAACCTACCGCGATGGGGACCCTGCCACATGGAGGAATAAAAAGGTTTCAACCAGTGCATTGCGGCTGTAATAGGCAGCCTCATGGGCGAGTCCCTCTGAGTCTTGGCATAGTACTTCCTTGAAATATGCATCATCATCAAACCAGTTTTATTGGAACAGGAGAAAGGGCATTTGAGACGTCCTTCGCCATTCTCTTAACTTTTCAGCGAGCAATAATTTGCAATCGGCTCCTTTTTCGGCACGGGACATTGGATACAATATGCATATATATGTCTCGCTGTTGGGTGGACTCAATAAAACCAAGAACGTAATGTACGGAGGAGGGAGAATTAAAGAGAGAATAAGGTTGTGAGAAGTGATTTAAATGAAGACAGTGGCGCAGATAGGGTAGTAGCTCAAGTTTGCTGAGCACAGAGAATATCGCCGAGACAGAATGTAAGATACTAGTCTTGGCCAACCTGCAAGAAATAATAGCTGATAATTCCAAGGATTCGAAAGGGGGGAGTCTGGAAACCAAGGGAAGACAAGCTCGGGATGCTGTACGCTGTAGTGAGACGAGGACGGAAACAGACGAGAAGAGAAGAGATTGACTGATGTTGAGGTGAAAAGACAAAAACGGAGACAGAGTAGACGTACGCAAGTAATAACAACAATAAAAAAGCAAATAAGCCCAAAAGGGTAATAGAAGGAAGGTAGACCATGGCAGAAGTAAGAGTGACGTCTCATTGGCTCCTGAACAAATTTATCAAAGTAGAGATAGGAGCTAAGCAGATGCACGTTTCGGTATAAAGGTCTCGGCCAAAAGTGTTCAAGGAAGCCACGACCAATCCCACGCCCAACGGTTCTTAGCTGTTCCGCTTCAACGACGGCGCCATTCGGCATTGATACACGCGCACCCCTAAGCTTGTATCCACACGCCCCGGGCGCCAAAACTTCCCGCCTTGGCAACAGCCTCTCGCCCTCCCACCCAGACCTTCCTCCTTCCTCCTAGCCCTCCTCCCGAGTGCTCGTTCTTGCCAAATCTGACGAATTTTGCGCCATGTCCAAAATAAAGTTTCGTCGTTGCCATGCTTGCCCTTTTGTACCCGTGCCTGGTTCCTGCGCCCGCACGGTACCTTTTAGCCGTTGTCCCTTGCCCACCCCACCTTCTTCCTCGCTCCTTCCTGCGCTGCTCGCGCAATAGGACTATTTCTGTTTGTTTTCGTAGTGGTTTGACGTATATATATCACAAGAAGAGTTGCTATTAACCGATTAGTTATTTTACATATAAGGCATTCCCATTATTGTTGCGATGGTTATGTTGCCTCTTAATGTTTTATCTCTGAGCAAATTCAAGCGTTCAACCGTCATCCCAGAGGTTCAAAACAAGAGCCCTCCTCATTTAAATGACCTTATTCTTTTCCAACTCAACCCAGTTAGGAAATCTTCCAGGGATGTTCCGTTGCATAACAACCATCGCTTAAAGAGCACGCGAGTAGCGCATAGCAACATCCCTCTCTATCTACGGCTTCCTTGGCGACAGCAATTGACTCTTTCTTATTGCATAATGAAGACACCTTTCTCCGACTCGCTCTTTTCTCAACGCATGTACCTTGAAGCAGACCATTGCCCTCGACTACCTGTAGTTCTGTTTACGTTTAATTGCCAGCCCTTACTCTTGGTCAGACGGCATAGAAAAACTAAAAATAAAGACCAAGGTGAAGCCAGAAAAATGGCATAAAAAAAGATACATAGGCGTTGGGAGAAGGAAGACGGGCAGCCTGACAAAAAAAAATGCAAGAATGAAACAGCACTGCCCAGGCGGGAGAATTGCACCAAATGCTAGTCAGCAAGGTGGCCCGGCACAAACAACAGCCTACAAACCTAGATAATTATCTAAGGCAGATCAAAATAAGCACGTAAGACTACCAATCTAAAATTATTACAGAAGAAAAATAGAGGTGAGGGTGGCTCTGCCCATCTGCATGTCCTCTCCGGCTCGCCTTGCCATCCTGTCACTTGGTTGTATTTCACCTCGTTAACGTATTTCGCATTTGACTGTAACAATCCTAGCTCTATCCAGTCTAGAAACATGAAGTGCTGGCCACGAAGGCCACTCGGTCAGTTGGATGCATCGCTAGGCAATTAGCGGATATCATGTCCAAACAAAGTATAAAGAGATAGTGGTATTGCATGCATAGGTCGCCGACCGGCGTCGGTGACGGCGTCGGCTTGAGCAGCGGCAACGACAACCGGTGATCCATTTTGCTGCATTGCGACAAAAAGCTGGCTAAACCGGACGAGCATGCAGCACTAAGACACTGCAGTGCGGAAGTTTGAACACGAATACGTCTGTGCTGATAACTGCTCTTGTTAAAGTCCGGGGAGTGCAGGCCACGGGATAAAATGCCAAAGGCCACGGGCTCTAATAAAACCCCCAACCGGTTCACAGCAATTCATTACAACTTTTATTGGGACTCTTTCTTAATATGTGACGACTTCCTGGTAGTTACCAACAGACACTGCAATGCGAGATTGCGTCACTGGTTTCGAGGGCGGCAAGCAGAACGAAATTTTGTAAGATAATCTGGCAAAATGTATAATGGTCAAATTAGCAGGATACTGGAAGCCTTGACAACACCGAGACATTGGAAAGAGGGAGAACCAATATGAAAAAAGGGAGGACAAGTCATTGTCCGTCATTCGCCAAGAGACTTGAGCTGTGGATTTTCTCCGGGCGCAAATTTAAGCCTTTTTGAGGTAAAGCTATGGACTGAGCCTTTGGGGGAGGGGGAGGCAAATCGCTCAAGACGGCTGTCTCGATGTTTTGGGCAGGCTGCGTGTGATCATAGACGTCTAGAGTTGTACACGATTCATTTTTTTTTTGTTTAATGCAAGCTAGTGTATCATGCTGGCGTATTGCTTTAGTCTACAGAATACATAACAAGTGCCTCGGAAGAATGTCCCTTTGCAGTTACCATTTATGTGAATTGCTTTCGTTGTCATTTCAAAATATTATATTCTCAAGTATGCAGCTCTCTTCTGGTACAATAGAGGTAAGTTCAGCATAATTAAAAAGAAAAAGAGACCAAAAAGGCCTGGATTTTAGGCCCATTAGAGAGGAAATAGCCGGCAACGTCATCAAGCGTGAGCGTAAATTAAAGTGGCCGGTCCATATCTGACCAGGTGCCAAAGAGAGCACCGGCCAGCTATCTTCTCTACTTTTTTGGTGTATGCTATCTACGTCTCGTGGACGGTGCCGTAGCCGCTTCCGCTTCCGTTGGCCGATTGAATTGAATAAGTGCTGGCAAAATTCATATCCATTTTCTTGTTCCTGAAATTATAGATCTTGCGTATGCTCTTCTAATATTTAAATTGAAAGACAGAATCCCAGGGTCCTTTATGAGCAAATGCAAATTCACAAGGAGAATGACCCCTAGTAATAGAATCCGTTATTCTGCTTAGGGGTGAGAAGATAAAATAAAAGGGCAGAGGATAACAAGGCAGAATACCACTTCTATTAACGAAATTATAGAGTGTGGATTTTGGACCATAGGGCACCGCGTACGTAATGACGACATGACAACTCATGTCCTTTGGGATGCCCTTTGAAGTATTACAACAGGCCATTCGCGCATAAGAAACAATGGGTCTTTGTATGACAACTGGCTAGAGTGGGATTATTCTCCACACAGGACAGGGCTAAGAATTAGCGTGTCCCAAGCTTTTTCTGAAATCTTGAATCAAATAATCAAAATGGTGATAGCGCTCATGTCATATGATAGTAGGCTCGTTCTCGTTTTGGCGTCTGTCAAGGACTTTACCTTTGCCGAAAAGGCGCCTTTTCTGCTCCTATAATTGGCAAAAACTGGCATTGGCATTGGCATAGCCTTGAAGCATATTCCAATGTCATCTGCAAAGTGTTCTACATAGGCTCGTAGAGTTGCGTGTACAAATTCGGATTGCCATGCGAGAACGACAGCCAGGCAGAAACATTGTCATCTCAAGGGATGAAACAAATTTCAAATGAGCACTAAAAATAAAGATTTTACTTAACGTCTACCGCTACTGGCTTCGGGGAACGGAAAGAAAGGTATACTGGTGGTAAAAATGTGGCGGAGTCCAGATCTTCGCCGTGTAAGATCTTGTCTGACAGTTCGAAAGGATATTTATGTCCAATTGACGATGTGAATTAGAAGGTACAATTGTGCAAATCCGGGCGGCCACACAAAAAGAGGAGCATGCCAGCTAGCAAGTGATCGGCAGCATGCAACCTGCAAGGTGAGAGCCGAGGAGAGCGAGTTACGAGCACAACCAGAAACGAGAACACGTTAATCCACCTCACAAGGCACCTTCGGAAGTGACTTTGACATCAACGACAAGACTGCAGCCAACTATATTCACTTCAAGTCGGCGCCACGAAGCTTGGAAGCATCTTCTTCTTTGGTTGCAAGTGAGTTCTTTCTTCAAAGCTGAAATAAAAGCCCTTGCCAAGATGTTCGGAGACTGCGGTCTACTGTGTCGAGTCTGATTCGTCCTTCAATGATAAGCTCCTGATAGGTTGCAATGCACTATTGTTCAGATTGCGTGGAGTCTTTCTAGTTACACATTTCTATTGTTCGCAGCCTTTCTTTTAGTTCCGTTTTAGCGATTCCAGGTGTTTCCCTTGTTAAATTCACGAAAGTATATTAATTTGCATCTGACTGGATGTCAAGAATATCACTTTGACTCGCTGTAAGCAAATGCTGAGCGTCGTATTTTCCGGATTGCCAGGACTTTTTTAGAAGCGTTCATCAGCATCTACCACCTTTGTCAATAGGCTGTGCCCGACCGGAAACCGCCCTATCAAAAACAGCACATTGGGCGCGCAAAATAAAAGAAATCCACGAAGCGTGCGTATGTGCGGCGACGGCACAATCAGGCAGGAAATGTGCAATCAGAGGATCAACCTGGTTTGCAGCACGCTAACTATTGTTAGCGACAGGAAGCACAAGTCAAGCCACCGGAGCGCAAACCACCTTTCGGGACCGGTTGATGCACGAGAAACCAATCATGAATTGGTGCAACCAAAAAGGTAAGGTGATGAGAAATCGTTTATCTGTATTCGTGCTTAACGAGCAACTAACTTGCAGCCTTAGTGGAATTGCTGGACTAAATCAAGCACGAAGACCCAATCGGAATTCCAAGGAAGAGGGGGGAAACATCGAAAGCAAAAGTTCAGTTAAACATCTAATGCAGGCCGGATTTTTCACTGCACTTTCCGTTGCATGAGATGAACTGTCGACAAGTATCCAAAATACAACATTAAGAAACTAGAAATTTCATGGTTCTTTTTCGCCTTTCAGATTTTCCTTTACGCTGCCTTTCATTCTGCGAATTGTACCAGAGAAACATGTAAAAATTACATGGCCCAATTACTCAACTACAGTTACCGTTCCATTGTCGTCTCGTATCTTTGAACTTGTTATGCAGCACAGCGGTTCGCCTCGTGATATATTTTCCCGATTTGTGGAACAACAGGTGGAAGACCATATGTTGTATTAAATTTACGTGAGAATCAAATTGAATATTTTAAGAACAAGAATTCCATGGCAGAGGCATACATAAGAACGCAAAAGTAAACAAATTCTGGAACCAGGAAAGTGTGTCGATAGGCTAACAGCCTTTAAAATTAAATAATACAAAGAAAACGCAGCCGAGATACCATGATAATGAGCATATTTGTAACCGATTTTTATACCAGATTCACGTAATTATAACCTGTATTTCTTTTAACTATCATCACTTCAACGTTGTTTGGTATCATCTACCATAGTAAAGCAGTTCACATAAATGCGATATCTGCAATACAGAGCAAAATCAAGCACTTTTTGCAAACCATAGGAATCAGCTCTCACAAATGCACGCTGGGGATATGGTAAACAGCAGAGAGAAAGAATCTTTATGATACCCATACAGTTACGGACCTCGGTCAACAATACATCAGAGTAGGCCACGAGACACATATTGTTGAGTAAGGTAGCATGTAGGCCGATGGATGTTGCTGATATCTTGTCTCATGCGGTTGTTTTAGATTCTCATGGTGGTACGGCTGGTGATAATCCGTCAACTTGTTATAGCTTTAATTCAATGAGTTTAAGTTGTAGCAAGCAACATACTCAAAGACCTTTGGGGGCTAAATAATTCCATTTACCATGTGTTTTTTTCTCTGTTCGTTGCCGCTTTGACGCAGGCACAAACGGTTGGTTTGTGCAACTCACAGGCACCGGCTCATAGAATCCCTAGAAATATTTTATCTAATCAATACAAGTATAAAGAAAGACTGGAATAGTTAGATCCTTAGGTTTCTGTTTATTTACAAAAGATGAAGAAAAGCAGACCACGTTCAAGTATGTTCCAAAGAACACGTTCAATTTTTAAACTAAACAACGAAACTAAAATCAAATAAAACGAATTCGTTTTATTCTATTCATTCTCACCTATGTTAAACAGAAATGCACGCTACCGCAGCACAGAGTACTGCTCTGCTGCTCTGAGAAAAATATCTGTCGGGTACGCAGTTAATTAATAAACCAGACAGCAGCAATATGAGTAGATATAGCTATCCGTGATGCTCTAGTTGACTTCACATGTCTCCGTAGTATCTTCTAGCTGTTACGAAATGCTATTTTATTTTCTTTTGTCTTGCATTTAATTGTGTTGTGTGCGACTCTCGTGGTGGAGATTCCGAAATGGCCGCCGAAGCAGTATGTAAGTGGAATCCACGAGCTGGAAATAACTCTTACTCGTTAGGCTTGTAGACTCAAAGCCGAAGATTATCAAACTGACCAGGTATTCGATGTATGTGGTTCGGTATCTACCCGAATGAGACGAACACCTCTCTACCAAAGGTTCCGTAGTCACAGCCCTTCACATTCTACGAGAGGCAATGGAATTATACTTTGATATCCCAAACGAAGCAGCAAGGCAAGCAAATTGGAAGGCTCCCAATGGCTAGATATAAAATAGGAGTACGTCATCTAGTATATCAGCTATGCCTGCTATGCAATCATTTCTCTTCCTTTTTGTTTATTAGAAAATTGTCTACTCTTTTCGGTTCCCTTTTAAAAGGCATATCAATGTACATAGTCAAAAGTCACATAGTAATCTTGGCTCGCTCAAGTCTTGCCGTATGTGGTCTCATTATAACGACTGTAGATGGGTGGTCATACTTGAAATCGGCCAATTTCTCACCATTCTGTGTCTTGTGTTGCTTTCAACATCTCATTCATGATTTTGTCTAAGGAGCACATGAGAGCAGAATTTGCTACACTCGTTTAGTTCTTTTTCTGGCTTTGGAGTTATTCATCTTTGCCTTTAAACAGTAATTGGTTTAATCGGATCCCCAAAAATGTCCAAATGGGCTTCAATTTTTTCCAATTCCGTACCGCCTCACTCTGAATTAGAAAGACGGAAACCCCAATTGTATGCACAAAATGTAATATGGTCCAAAGGCTTTACGTACATCACCAAGACTAAAATAGGCAAATAACGGGATAAAACACGGCAAGGAAGAGATGACCTAGACATCAAATTAATGAATTTCGGTGACCGATAGATCATGCCTTTATTTTTAACGGCGGGAAAGCGGCATTTGGATGATCGCCCACTGCGCCCGCCTCCATTGTCCCAAGACGCAAGTGCTTTTTTTTTGTCCATTTACTTTTCCAACAACTTTTGTTCTTGATAGACCAGACAGCCGGTGCCCAACGTTTAGCCGGACAATTTGGATATACTTTATTGCTCCTTGAACCTATTTAAAACTGTTGAAGGATTTGTATGAGGATGTACAATGTAAACCATAAGCTTCTGCGTCATTATTTTGTAATCATATCCATGCAACGTGCTTCAAGCTGGAGAAAAGATACAAGGCGTCATGTGAACGAAATAATCTCCAAAACAGTGGCCGTATGTGATTTTTGCATGGATCCTTTATGAGATTCTTTCACAATAGTTTTTCTGTTGTTTATAGGTATAATTCAGATGAATCACGGTGTGGTCATTTACTGTATACCAAGAGCATCAAGACAGACCAGACACACTTCTTATGTACGCTAGGTTTGAAATCACCGCATTCTCAGTGTTGGTTCTCAAATTTTGTATGTGATATATTTAGGTTAATTTGACTGCACAAGTTTTCGTCTCAACAACAAAAACGTATTATATGAGCAGCGTATAGCACGATCTAAGACCAGACCAGAGTCATCATGTATATCGAAATATGTAAGGCCGAAAATATACACCAGTCATGCATCGCTAGTTGTGACAATATAAATTCACTCGGGCAAAAAAAGTCGAAAAGAAAAGTAAACAAGATAAAACTAGCGCCTACTATTCAAAGCTAATGAAGAATATGGAGATGGTGACAGGAAATAAAAGGCAGATTATCTTTACATCAACAAATGCCGCTTCGGGCATAAAACTCTGTTTGCCCGCATCTTTTCCTGAAAGTTGATATACCGAAGATGCAGAAATGGACGTTGAAATCCGGAGGACCGTATCGGAAATGTGTTGTGACCGAGACGATGATACCTAAAAACACAGCAAAGCACTGCAAGTCAAGTAGGTACTAATATGCTTGATGGTACTTGCCAAGACATTCCTACGTTACAGATGCTAAGCGAATGGCATTTTCGGACATATTGTCGATGTAAACAAAGAGGAAGACATGAAAATAGGTTGGATGACAGCGTACGAAAAACTCAAGATATTTGAAAAGAAAAGCTTCTGGAAGTCCAACTAGAAGAAACTTTAAATTTATTCGGCTAATAAAATGCTTGCCCTTGAAGAGCAGTCTGTAGTGAAACTATTCTGATGTTCATCTCTATTTCGGACTATGGAGCCGCACTTCTCCATGAGACGTTCTTCGGCACCGAAACCTAACTTAATATGTCCCTTTCTCTACTGAATTGTCAATCAATGATGGCACCTAACGCAGAGGCTAACGCAGAGACTAACGCAGAGTGTTGACAGAAAGAATATAGCATCACCTGATATCATTTTGGACATCGAGAAATAAAGCATACATCAGTTGTGCAGGGCTTGAACAACGCAGTAGCCGGGAGACCATAGCTTACATAAAGCAAACGGTCTCTATAAGCGCTTGAATAGAAAAAATATGGTATATATGTCAGCATAGTGTAAAACTGGTGGACGAAAGAAAAAAAAAATCTCAGATTAATGAAATAGGTGAAATCGTCATTTGTTTTTGTCCTCCTTGCAGCGCACACTTAGCTGATTCTAACACATATTACTCCACCGTCCTAACGCTGTTCTCTGTTTTTCTTGATATTGCTACCTGCTATATTTTCTTTCATTTCAATTCCTGTGTCGTGAGCCCAAGACCCACTCGATTCTTCTCCCAATGGGTCTCCCAACCCTTCGGCACCGAAAGAATTGCCTAGGGCCCCGAGTAGTCCTGTAACATCGCCTTTTCGTTCTAGAACCACAAAAAGAAAAGATCTTCGTTGGTTGTCCGTTGTCCGTGGACAGGGATATCGAGGAAAAGTCTCTCCGATATATTACAACAAGGCGCAGAAACTCTTGCTTCGTCTCTTATTCTTGCGCGGCGACGTCAGGTTTCTTATTTGGAGGACCCTTTTCCGTTGTTGGGATGGTTTATTTTGATTTGTGTCCTTGACTTTCTTTATTCCAAAACGAATGAAAAGTTGCAACCCAACTCCCGCATCATAAATGCGTTGAAAGTCCCCCGTGTACTCCGGACATATCCTCATGCGCAGTCTTTCTTAGCTTCCCCAATCACTCCACCTCCGTGTCCGAAGCGAGAAAATAAAAATGGAGTATAAGAATCTCACCTCACCCCTTTCAGCACGACTCTTTATTCCTTCAAAGGTCGTCTCACTTTCCAATCGATGCTGACGCATCGAAGCACGGCTCTGACGGATCAATATTCAACCCGGGCATGGTATGACTCGCATCCATCAATGATGACAGTCGGATCTTGGAGGAATCGCATCTGTGTGTGCCTTGTCAGCAACGGATCTTACACCACGCCACTCACAGGATAAGCCACCATCGAGGAGCGTAATCGTACAACGCAACAAATGGTGTCGACATCGGCACTCGAAAGCACGCTACCGATGCGCCTCGAGGCAGGATGTAAGGCTTGGAGGATAGCAGCTGGTGGGTTCCTGTTAAATGGAATCGCAAGAGAGCTGGGACAAGAGCTCCACAACTAGTGAAGGAAAGGAGGACAAGTCTCGCGCCATACTTATAGGACGAACGGCCAATGCACGAACGACCCATGGACGATGGAACACACAAAGTAGTAGTAGTGAATGGCAACGACATATAAGACGAGGCAGAGGTAGGATGGACGACAATGCGAAACCAGAACAATGTGCACCAGGGACGAAAATATTGGGGACTGGCGGTCACGGCGACACCAGCACAATCCAGGAGCAACATATGACAAAGCCATTCACTTATTTTGAAGGACTTCTGAAGGAAGAATACCACTGAGTGGCGAATCAGGAATAAGAATTGCTCATCGTCTGCCCAAGGAACCCGATTCGCGCTCAGCTATTCATCTTAGACTTGCCAAGCCGGCGTGGCGTATCGTGCCTGGTAAAACCTCGAAGGACAGAACAAAAGTCAGATCTCTTTTCGAAGCCACTCAGCAGACATGAGAGATCGGAACGACTTAGTGCAGGATCGGCCAGAAATCTGATACTAACCATTTCGCGGCGCTGGCATGAGACATGCAGAAGCAGAGCAGCCACCCACCAACGGGTTGTCAGCAGCCTTTATGACGCTCGGATTACGGCACTGCACGCAGACTAACTCACGACAGGATTTCTTGGTGGGGGGGGGGGGGGCTGCCCGGATAAAACAGCACTGTCAACAGAGGCAATATTACACGCTCGCAATATGAAACGTCGTTCTGTGCATCTACTCGATAATCAACAGACGTCATACCATTTGGTGCCATGAGCCAACATTTTTAGGTCAAAACGGTGCATTGCTTCGTCTACGTCTTCTCGATTCCATATTTTCAGAACACATCCCTCTCGGCCCGGACTCAGACATGCTCAGAAGTCAGGTAAAAGTTACAAGAGCGGACAGTGACCGTAATTGCTCACATACAGAAAGAGAACTCTCACCAATGGGGGTGCCTGAGGCAGTTATGATATTATCGCAGATGCTCAATCCCCCACAACAGCCTCTTTTTTCTGAAGGGCTAAGCCCCAAACTTGAAGGATCTAGCGCATCCTTCAAGCTTCGCAAGTCCACACAACGTGGTTCAAGTGAACTAAAGTGTCGTGATAAGCTTAAAAATAGCTCCTAACGCCTCTCCACGGCCAAGGTCTCTCTGCCGAAGCTAGTTGTTGCGGTCTAGACACGTTAGGTTTTCGAGCCTCTCTGTCTCTCAGTGCCATATGACTGTCGAGATATTTTTGGACCCGAGCTTGCTGAATTGTCTACTTCTCAAGCTTGTTCTCTCATATGCACATATGCATTGATATACGTTCCCTTCATATCTTGCCTCATTAGTCAGTTGCTTGGCAATCGGATTTCGCAGTTTTCCAAATGAGAGACGAGACTCCCTTGTCATATCTTGTCGCATAAGGATATTAATTCTTGACATGTATGCGAGGAGTGCAGCGCCGGTGACTTGTGGTAAAGTTGTCACCAGAGGTGCCTACAAAGAAGGTTCATATAACTATCTTACGATCTCGCTAAATATAAAGAGCATGACAACACCAAGCCAGCGGTGGATCTCTCTACTAGTGGTTCAAGGAAAGGCGAGATGAGACTCTAGTCCAGATATAGCGACGGCATTCGGGTAATGCTGCCAAATTGAAGACTGAAAGGACAGTCTGGGCATTGAAGTGGTCAAATAAAGAGTCAGAGTTCTGCAAGAGAAGGGACTTCGGAAACATGCTCGAGAATTGGATCCCTTGGCGGACGCGCATGCCACGACGATTCTACATTTACCCTTTTATTCTTCCTTGTGTCTCTCTCTTTGCCATCTTGACTTTATCTTTCTTTCGACTTTCCTAAACGACGCGCACAGCTGACGATAGTCGGTGTCTCTGTTACTCCGTGTTGTCGGTATCATATTCCCAATTTCTCTTTATATTGCTCTTCGTGCAGCCCTCGCCGTCTCGTAAGATGAAATGCAACAAATGCAACGTAAACTAGGACAATAGAGCACCAATACGGTAAAAATAGCAATCTAATATTTGCCTTATTAGAAAAGCGAGCCTGTAGACAGCTCCAGGTGATAAAAAGTTGAAAAAGTGAAGCGAGCTCGCTCCGGCTAAAATGCCTTTTTGGCCGAGATAAAAATAAAGTGCACATAGTAGCCTTGGCGCCGTAGTAGACTACCTGCCAATGCGAGAGATAGGAGGAAGAACGGCTCAAATTTGCGTAGCTCGAGGTTTTCCTCTCATTAGTATGATGGCCTGTCACACTTCTATGAATTCGAAGGCTCTTGACTGGGTTTGACCAGCTTGGACTGCGATAAGCTTAAGCCGGGAAATAGATTGGCATCAAAAATCGGGGCGGCCAGCGGCGTGGTTGTTGAGGACAGGGACGGAAAGGGACCCTCGCGGGGGGCCTCTAAATGATAACATGTTCGTGGTCACGAAGCCGATGAGGCCGATCGTGACCTACCTGATGTACAGCATTCTCGTCCCCTGCTTCTTTTTGCTAACTCGTTTTCAGCGCGAGAATGAAGATGCTGCACGGCCTAGCTCGACTCGATTCCTACATACAGCCGACTTTGGACTGAATGAAATAGGATACATTGGCCGTCAATACCAAAACGACAGAGCATATGAAAGGCGGAAACAAAGTAGGCCGGGGGATTAAAGACGGGAAAAGAGAATAATACAAGCTTTGACCGGTTCTCTTCGAGCCACGTCGCTTACAGGTTCAAAGGTCGTTAATTTCGCGTGCTACCCGGTGTTCATGACCTCTCTCTAGTTCTAAAAAATTAAGAGACGACAACTTGGCTTTAGCAGAAATGAATAACTGGTTCAAATAAAGCGATGACGCACATTGATAAAAAATGAAGAGTGAGGGTGCCAAATTACCCCGGCATCCCATCCCTGCGGCGCACAACTCAACAGCAGGAGATATTGCGTGAAGCGTTCCGGGGGAGCGGCGACGGAAATACAGGCTCGAGACAGAGACAGCAAAACCACAGCGCCGAAGCGAAGAGAGGGAAGATGATGGAGGAGGGGTGAGGCATCGCCAGGACATACCCTTGTTTTGTGTCTGTGCCTTGCAAAATAGATTGCTGCTCGTGGCCTGCTGTGGTGTCCGGCCTATCCAGATGCACACACCCTCCCCCGACAGCCGCCGAGGAAAATATCGCTCTATCTTGGGGGCCTGATCTTCTGCTCGATGTGCAAACCCGCCTATTTGGACGTCTCCTATCGGCTGATTTACGCACCCGGTCTCTCTCTTCTCGCAATTTTTCATGCTGCCTGTTGATTTAAAACCGACGCTGCATATAGGGGGAGACGGAAGAAATGAAATACGGCACGATATATGAAAGAGGAATACGGGGTTCGAAAACCAACAGACAACAAACGTACCCCAAACTCGCTGACCGACGCAGTGGAAGCTCGGCACCACCCGGGTATGCTGTTGGAACGGGCTCTTTTTTTTTCCTTTTTCTTTTAATTACTGTTTTGCGCTCAATGACGCCATGGTCGCCGACCAAATATTGCAGATCAAGAGGAAGGCATCAAATTCAAACCGGAGCAGGGGAGGCCCCTTATTGATGGAACCGGCAGTTTTCCAACAAACACCTCAGTTTCGGCCATTGTGGACATCACCCAACTAGGATGGAAGCGAATCTTTGGCCGTCCTCGGTTTCCTCGCATCTCTGCATGCCTCTCCGTCCTGCTTCTCTAGAGCCACTAGCCGCTCGACCGCGCGCCCACCATTCCCCTCTCGCTTCATGGCACGAATGCCGTTTTCTGTCCTGCAGGCTGAATGAATCCCAGGAAGCATGATCAAAGATCATGTGCTTCATCGCATGCACACACCACGGCCGGGTTCACACACCACAAAACCACCGCGTCTTGAGGTTGGCAGTCGCGGCATGCACTTCTCTCTATTGAAGCAGTCGGCAAGACGGCGATCTCGATGTTGCGTAGCTCGTTACTCAGTTCAAGACAGAATATTCCCCAAGAAGTCCAGGCACAGAGAAGTCATTCTTCCGCTGGTTGCCTGCTCAGCACGCTCTTCTAGCAAGATCTCCACGGATAGAAAGTATAGTTCTGTATTGCATATGCACAGTATTGTTTTCGACAGAGCAGTCCTGTGTAGGCTATGTGATGCCGGAATGAAGAGCAAGGGGGATGTAGTGAATTTTCAGTGTGTGACGATGATGAAACATGTAGTTCTATCACCGAGGAAAGAATACCGTAGCGTACTTCATATTCAGACCGGCGACCGCGGCCACGTCTAGCAGAATTTTTCTGATGCGTCCTTATGTCACTATCCCGAAGCCAAAATGTTCGCAGGACTTCCATCCCCAGAGCCAAAAGTTTCGAAATGACGCGAAACACTGATGTAAATGCAACATTTCGTAGAATTTTTGGGCACTGTCCTTACTATTGTACATGTATGCATACGGCTCGCATCAATATTCAAAAGCATTTCGAAGAAGGGAAGCCTAATCCACGACAGACGGCCGATCGCTGGTATCATTTTGTTCCTCTTCTTTCAGCCGTTCTATGAGCTTTCCTCTAAGAAAGTCACTCAGTCCTAATCTGTAAAATCATTAGTATCTGAGCCGAGCAAGAACAGCAGCGAGTCAGGAGTCTCTCGTCCTTGTCCTTACATCCCCTCGTTGGTTAAGATGCGATATGTGCCGGATGCTTGGAAATTGTCAAGAAGATTTCCGTTACTATCGACCTCGACACTACCAAGGATGTCCTCGGGCCTAGTAATACAATAAGTGCCCGTAGCTGTAAAATATGCACAATTTGCGAGGCAAGCAGGTCAACTCACCATGCTATTCTTCCAAAATCAGGAGGATTTCGTAGCTAGAGGGGATATATTGTATTAGCGACAACTTGACGGTTTGGTACTTTGCGATCGAGATATTCCACACTTACGTCGCTCAGATGCACCCATCCGCCGACACCACCTCCTCCAGAGCCCCCCTGGTAACTGCAAACAGAAGGTTTCGAATTAGCGTGGGATACTTTAGAGGGACTGTTGCCCTGGACGTGACGTACGATGCTCCTCCTGTTCCGCCGCTGCCGCCACCAGCACCGCTGAACGTTGTACCGCCCGGAGCTGCAAAAGCCAACGCCTGCGCCTTCAGACCGTCATCCTCAGAAGCGTGACGTCGCAGCACGTCGTTGAGGATCGACAGGAAGCGTGGGTTGCTCTTGAATGACCCTGGGGTCGGTGGGAGCTCTGTGCTTGTGCCAATGGCCGTGGCAGCTGACGGTGGCTTCGTATCCAGATAGCTCAGAATGTATGACGGTGGTAATGTGGCCAGTTGGAAGACTTTCTAGAGAACCATGAGCACATAATCACAATTTCTTAAAGAGAACGGACTTCTCGAGGCCATCTTCAGTTCATGAATGTATCTTACGATGTGAGGATTCGATGAGAGAGTGCTGAATCTGCAGCTCATCAGATGGCGGGCCTGCACCAGCTGTGGCCTGAAAAATATCCGGAATGCAGACATTATGTAGAGGATTGCAAGTCTTGGAAGACTTGAAGCATTCCCACAAGCGATTGCTGGTGTTCTAGTCCGATGTCAGAGGGCAACAATAGATGTCGTCATAAAATCCGCCGATTGAGGTTGCTGGGGGGGATTAGTTGATTGGTGGGGGCGTTTGCTGGGCGGTGAAGCGCTAAAAACCACTAAAACTCGGCTACTGTGAGTGCGACGCGATTTTCTGCCAGCCAAAAACGCGTCCCTAGACGCGTCCACCAATTTAACTTCCTCTAAGCCTACGCGAAAATCATCACCAGCTCTGTCTACAGAGATACCAGACATCACCAGCACTACGGTAACTCGAAGAAACTTTCAAGTCTTTCCAGCCTCTCTGTTTCATCTCAGCTCCACCATACGCTCGATTTCAATTTTCCACGTCCAAAAAAATAAAAGAAACAGAAGTTTGACTCTGTTCGACCCATTTGCCCGCCATGACGGCCGACGCCGTGTCCTCGGCGGCGAAGCTCAGCCCCCGGAAGCAGAGGCAGAGCAAGCCGCTGGCCGACACATTATTCGGCCCCAAGGGCATCACCAAGACGCCGTCGGCGTCGGCAGTGACGGCAACGCCGCTGCTGTCGTCGTCGCCGGCATTTGCCACGCCCCTTCACCCCATACGGCCTTTCGTGCCCAATGCAGCCGCGGCACCGTCGACCACGACCACGACGACAGCTGCGGGCCATGGCGCGGCGGCGACGGCCAAGCCGACGATCCTGCCGATCCTGCTGCCGCCGGCGACGCTGCGGCCGCTGGCGTTCCGGACGTTTACCAAGAAGCACAGCCTGACGCTGACGTCCTCGGCGCTGGCGGAGCTGGCGACGTTTATCGGGCGGCACTGCGGGTCGGGCTGGCGCGAGGAGGGGCTGGCGGAGCGGGTGCTGGAGGAGACGGCCAAGAGCTGGAAGAACCGCAACTGCGGATTCATTGTGGACGGCGCCAGCGCGGAGCTCAAGGAGATCCTCAAGACGCTTGGGGGCAACATGCGGGGCGGGCGGATCGTGGTGGGCGGCGCACGCAGCGGTGGCGATGCCGTCGCGGCGGCGTCCGGAAGCGCGATCCCGGCTGGTGACAGTAGCAGCAGGCGCAGCCGAGACGGTGCTGGGTCCGGGCATGGCCGCGGGACCAGCATCAGCCGGCAAGACAGCCTCTTGCTCGACAGCACGCGCGAGTCAGACATTACCAACACGCGGCTAGGCCTGCGGCCGGCGGTAGCGGGACCTGGCGCGGCCGGGACACCGCTGCTGGCGCGCGAAGACAGCCAGGCGAGCCTGGGCATGAGCGGGCTGGACGTGGAGGACGGCGAGGGCGAGGGCGGGGCGGACGACGAGGGGCTGAGCGACCCGCGGCAGTGGCTCAAGGTGGTGGGCGCGTTTGACCAGCCGCGCATGCTCTATAACGTGACAAAGAAGCATTTTGAACGGTAAGGGAAAGCAATGCTGAAAAGGAGCTGCTACGGGGGACCAAATGAAATTAATTCTTTTTTTTTTTTACTAGGGACACATCGAAGCCGTCGTTGCTACCCAGCACGACGCACAAGACGTCGGCGTTCCGCAACCGGTTCAACGTGATCCACCAGCGGCTGCTGCGCAACGAGCTGTTCCAGAGCTCGGCGGTGGCGGAGGCGCGGGCGGTGGCGACGCTGGGGGGACGGTCGGCGTCGTCGGTGGGCCAGCGGCAGCAGACGCACAAGATCACGCCGGTGGCGAACCTGCTGGGGCGGCACGGCACACACCACATGCTGCTGGGGATGCTGGTAGTGCTGCCGACGGGCAGCCTGTCGATCTGCGACCTGTCAGCGTCGATCGCGCTAGACCTGTCGAGCGCGGTGGCGATCCCGGAGGACTCGGCGTGGTTCACGCCGGGGATGATCGTGCTGGTGGACGGGGTGTACGAGGAGGAGGAGGAGTCGGCGGGGCGGGGCCTGAACGGGGCGACGGGG